>JAQIWG010007360.1:0-12401 GCA_034695025.1 Chamaedrilus cognettii
CACCTCCATAGTCACCCCCCACCCCTCCCAACTCAAGGCTCTAACCCCCTGTTTCTCCTCCTCCTCTGGGTCCACTTCTAACTCCTACAGCCTACAGATATAGGCCTACTTGTCGCTTTGTTTTGGGACACGTGTCGTCCACTGCGATTAAAGGCCGCCGCACGATCCTCGACCAGCTGATCCCCTTGAAGGGCTCCTAAGGGGGAGCGGGGTGAGGGGAGGTGGGTGTGGGGGGGACCAGAGGGAGGGGGGAGCAGGGGAAAGTTCGGTCGATGGAGCCGAGGGACGGGCAGCAGATGTTGCGGTGCAGGGCTGCTGCTGGGTGACGAAGTCAAACTTTCATGCTGGGATTAGGCAGCGAATTTCTAATGCGTCTCTAATTCGTACATTTTTGTAATTTAATGATTATTATTCGCAAACTTTTATCTGTCTACGACAAATTCTGGAACGAATGTTTTTTGCAATTAGACCTAGGCCGTATATATTTCATTTGATCACTACAGCCTAAATGTAGAATCGGCTATAATTAAGCATCTAACTCGAGCTGCTGACAAAAAATAAGCCTAGCTGTTAGGATGTTCGACACATTTTATATATTAACTCTGCGGTCTGTGATTTCAGTTTCATAGGCCCGTATCATTCCATTTAATTTAATTTAATGTACCATTCCATTTACTGCGAAACCAGCTGCTGGTGTTAACTAAGAATAACACAAACAAAACAAGAATACGTACATTTTTGTAGTTTAATGATTATTATTCGCGGACTTCTATTTGTCTAGGACAAATTCGGGAATAAATGTTTTCATCATTCGGTTTGTCGATTATATAGTCCCGATCTAAACGTTACTCCGGGTTCTGTGAGCACAAAAGGATGGCTGCGTTTGATGATCCCTTCTCTTTGATGTCGCCAGAACGGCGCAAACCCGCTCGGTCCTCGACCAGACCACTTATGGATCGCAGTCTCTGAACCTGTCCACTCGCACGTGTGGCCGCGTGCCCTGCTGGCCGACACGACGGCCGGGGGGGCGAGGGGTGGCAGCGGGCCTGCGAACCAGGCTCGACTGGGAGTCGAGTGAAGTCGGGTGAAGTTCGTCGAGGGAATAGCCAGTTGTTGGTCGTGTGAATAGCGAGTTGTTGATGTAATGTGAACAGCTGTTTCCTGATCTAGGCTACGCGAGAGGTGCGTCGTCGCTGTTTGGACGCGGATCAATGCGATCGTTAGATAGACTTCACTTGTTGCAATGACCGTCAATTCATATAGTGGGCAGTGTCCACTTGACATCTGAAAACTGTAGACTGCAGTAAGCCGAAAGTTGATAAGCCCATTGCTCGCAGGAACGTAAAACGTGAAAACTATAGGTTCACGAATGCATTTCATGAGCCTATAGCTTATTGGCCAGGCTTTTCGGCATTCCATTTTTTAAACCTATAACGTAATCAAATGCACGTCATGTACATGACCGTATGCTATACATGTTAATCATTTTAAAGCACAAAAAAAAGATGACCTGTTGGGAATATGATTTCAGTTTAGAATCTGGGTACTTATTATTATAATAGAATCAGGTCTACCATTCGAATGACTTTGATGTCAAAACAAGACTGGAAATAGGCTATATGCGGCATTTTATCGACTATTTCTAGACAATGCCATTTATGATAGTAGACCCTATGAAAAAATCCTGAGTTCCACGTAGGCTAAGATTGCCAATGTATTATTGACTTGAATAGCCAGGATAAAAGAAGATTTTGAACTATGAATGAAAATCCTCTTTCTGAGAAAGCAATTATGATTTGAGTCACTGTTCCGCGTCCATATAATGAAAAATCACCGTTATAGACCTAACCTGCATCAATTGATGTTCATTTCATATAAATCCATAGATACCTAATATTATCTTCATATGAAAAGCTTAGATTAAACGACCAAATTTAATTACTGACAGGGAACATTTATTGTGCTTGCAATAAATCGACCCAACTTTCTATTCTCATCTCCCATTGCGTCATCAGCAAACCGCCGCAGCACTCCAGCGCGCTTTATATAAACTCTCTCTCGCACACAATGCACATACATTGGCGGTGATTTCAACTGCCGGACATATTGACCGAACGCTTTTATTGCCCCGCCGTGCGTGCGGCCCGCCTGTCCCCTATCCCTTTGATCCCACGGAGGGGAAATTGAATACCCGGCAGCCACGTTCCTTCAGATTATAATGACACGCCCGGATTCCCTCTTCCCGAGACCCTCCCTCCCCAATTAGTTCTAAACTACCGAATCGCGTGCGGCCCGAATCAAACGTCTCCACTCCGGGCGTGTGCTGTAATAGAGGCGGCGAGGAAAAGTGTCCGGGTAGTAAGCGGCGCTGAAGCCTGCGGTTAGCCTCGGGGCGGTCGTCGGGGAAATGGGATTCACTGGGGGGGCGGGGGATGGAGGGCGGTGATGGCTCGAGTCAAGCGCGTTGAGGACCGCTGCGTGGCCGAGAGGCGTGAGGACAGTGGAGCAATCCTCTGATGATACACCTGTCCAATCGGTGGCGGCGACAGGTAGAGTGAGGCTGGCACTATGCGCTCATCAATCTAAACCCTACTCATCTCATTGATTCACCTGTGCGCAGGTAGCGGGGGCGGGGCTTAGTGTGTTCGTGGGCAGCCAATGAGCGGTTGAGATTTTGATGATCGACGAGTTGCGTTTAAATCACCTGCTACGGCAAGAGTAGCGTAACAGTTTAGCAAGGTACGCACTGTAGCGAGATATTAACGCTATAAAATAAATCAACTGTCGCTTGTGCAGTGAGTTGTAGAATTCAGTTTCCCGTTGCGTTCGATTGACGAGATCTCGATGCGTAATGTAATTAGAACTGTATAGTAAATTATCTTGCGTTTCACTGTCAAAATTGTGTGACAAAAATCGAATCAATTATCTCCATATTCTCTTCAGGGACATTGATTGTAGGCCCCTACATGTTTGCCGTTTTGTAGCAAAACCATAGTCCTATTTTAAAATTAGCGATAGAATTTCGCACTGAAGCTAGCATTTTCCTCGGGAGGCATTATGGAAGGTTCGTGTGTCAGGACTCTGTCGGATCTTCCGGAAGGACTTCACTGCGGGATGTGTCACGGACTCTACTCGCTCGGGAGCAACTGTGCGGACACGCGGGACGCATCCTTCGTCGTACAGGTATAGACTATAGACCTACACTCGTGTATCATTGTCTGCAGCTCATGCATGCAAGCCGTATTAATCGGCAATCTTTATGTTTTTTTTTACATATTTTATTATTTTTTGCATTGTTGCAATGATTAAACATTAACATTGTGATGTGCATTATATATTCTGTAGTGTTGGATTGCAGTCTCGCGAAATGCAGGCTCCGCGTTGTTTAGACCTACAGTATCTGCAGTCTAACCGATGAATCTATCATTTTGTGAGGCGAAGCTTAGGCCTAAAAGTAAAGCAAGTAAAATGGACTCATCGAGCGAACTGGATGTATTGCGCTGATAGATTGTATACCATGTTACGTTCACAGGGCGGGAGGGAGGGGGCGGGGGGGGGGCGGGGGGGGGGGGAGCAAGGCCATAGGAATATTATGTAAACGTCAGAAAATGTAGCACCTGTTGACATTGAAATTGACTGGAATGGATCGATCAGGGAGCTGTTCTAATTGTCTAAAATGTTATAGGCCTACATGCAGCGTGCACTTGGTAGTCTGCAGGCATTCCAAGCGTTGCAGTTTGGACAGAACTCATCGTTGTTGTCAATATATAGGCCCCTAAAATGTTGGCTATCAGATGTATGCTGTTGCGGTATACATATTACATGAGCATGGATGTAGACGCGGTCGGGGCCCGTTCAGTCTTCCCGACCTTTCAGCGTCAACGTTATACGCGGCGATGTAAACGTGGCCACGACCTGACTTGTCTTGTGCAGCGCGTAGCGTCAAAGTTGAGTGTCGAGGCTGCAGCGTGTTTGAATGGCCTCTGAGGTCGCCGCTATTGTCGAAACGCGCAAGCGAAAAACAGCTGTCGCTCGGCCGCGTGAAAGGGAGCGTATACTTCCAGAATGATTGTAAGAATGCGCGCGAGAGGCGCCACAAATCACGAAGGCGTACGTACGGCCGCAGTCAGTAGCGACGATCTGTTCCCAACATTGCGTGGGGGGGGGGGCGAATAAAAAAAATTATGCGGAGATCAAAACTGAGACAACACTTAGTAACAAAACTGTGAGTCCATTTAGCCAGTTTCATGCTTCGCCCCATTAAAGTGATGCAGAGTCATTGTACTTTTGTTCGGTAGTATTACTACTGTAAAAGTCTATGCTGTGACAAACTCGCCCAGAATAAAAATAAATAAATAAATAAAATAGATTTTTAAATGCTAAAAAAATGGAAAAAGGACCCCTCCCCCGCAAAAGATTTTCAATATTAGCGTTTTCGGTCAAATAAAATATAATTTGGCAGCGCCTTTGCAGTTGTTAAACGGCACTAGAAAGCTGAATAATGAAGTTAGCACTGCATTAGGCCGATTAAACGATCGTTCTCAATATTGGGGGGGGGGGATGATTCACCCATACCCCTCCCCCAAGACCAACGCTTCTGACAGTAGTCAGGGAGCAACGACGTCAACGATTAGGCGCCAAGTCATCATTCGCCTCGCCGCAGCCATCAAGCCTCGTGTCGAGGTTCGGTGTCTAGTGGGAATGTCACGCAGAAATTCCGTAATCGGATACAAGCTGTTAACGGGTTGCGAGGCTATTCAATCAAAGGCCAGGATAGACTACAATACTCGTAGATGTATTCGCGGTACGCGCCACAACATCAATATACTGCGCATAGGAAGCGTTGTGTTACTGCATAATTATACATGTAAAGATGTCAAATATCATCGGTCACTGGTATTTTTGCGTATATTTTTAAGGAGGTCAGCAAATGATGTATCCAGGCCCCGCTTATAATTTCTTACATTGCCCTAATTCTTCAGGTTCCGCTTCCAGGTCAAATCGAAACATGCATTTAGTGCGAAAAGTATCGAACAGTAATTGCTTAAGCATCTAAACATATCCCAGTTTTAGTGGCACCCCCAAGAAATTTAGAATCCTTTAAGTTTCAAAATAAAAAATAATTAGCTGAGTTAAATCAGTGAATGGCAAATAACATAAGCTTATTAATTATTGTTATTATACAATAAAAACATAAATCTGACGTATTAGCCACACTTTATTTTCGCGTTTTTGAGCGCTGCCCATTATGTAAAGCTTCTGCGGATTTGTTTTGATGCGTGTTAATTTCGCGAGTTTTGACGATTCGAGAAATTTGCCAAAATTACACGCTTGCGAAATTTCATGTTTTACAGAGTATCTAGGAGAAATATGAAGACCTAGGCCTAATCAAATGGAAGGCGTAAAATGCGCGGCTCGCGACAGAAATGTTGCCGGAGCGACACGTGACCTTTCACTTCTGACCTCGTCGTTTGTTCCCCACTCGCGAGAGGGCGTCACACGCCGTGTCATTAGGGCCTTAATTAGAGTCGTTCCGTGCCGTGCTGCTGCACAAACCACGCTGTTCTTGGTTGGATAGATGACTGGAGAAGTGGTTATTGACTTGTCTGCAGGGCGACCTCACATCATTGCAACTCGCGACTGAGCGTGAAACATCAAACGATCTTAGTCTGACCTCTTCAGCGTGTCCTGCAAGCCCCTCTTCCTCTTGCCTTGATCTGCCTTCCATTGCGCACGCTCCCCCCCCCCCTCGAATCTTACGCCAAACGCTGAATTTTACGTTAAATGCAGGTCACTGCTGTGTGTGTATGGTCATAGTTTTACTTTTGGCAGCCTGAGCGATTTTACTCTGATTCGGTTTGATCAGTTTTGCTGCATGCTCGTACTTTAGAATGTCGGTTGATGTTTAGTTATTTGAAATAGTTAACAGGTAATCTATTTTACAGTTTAAAATGCGAAATGCCGTCGCGTAGTTTGAATTGTAACTATTATTATTCTGTTATACATAGTCGCTAACTCGTGTTTTATCCCCCTGCCACTAGGTCGAATTAAGAGACGGGCGGCTCTCTTTCCTCCCCGGCGCCCAGCCCCATCACGTGACCTCCCCCCCGCCCCATCTCGTGACCTCCCCCCCGCCCCGCCACGTGACCCCGCTCGACCCCGCCCCCAGCTGGATGATCTACGCGCGCGCCGCGCGGGGGCGCCACGAGCAGAATGTGGAGGCGCTGCGTGACGTCATCAGCGGTGACGTCATCCTGCGCACGACGCGGGCCGTGGCGCGCGGGCGCGAGCTGCTCGTCTGGTACTCGGAGGAACTGGCGCGGGAGTGTCTCATCCCCATCCTGTCTCCCGCGCACATACGCGGTGAGTGTGCAACTATAGGAGAATATACGCACAGTAGAAGATTGCTATAAGTTTTTAAATAAATCGTTAGGTTGCGAATTTCCTTTGAAGAGGAGTTTTAATGTAAATTGCGGTCAGAGATTTTTCTAATTAGTGTCAATAGGCCTGTACCGTTTGGAAAGGAGTAGTACCGGTACAGACCTGACCATCATATATCGGCATAACGTGCTCTACATTGTATTAATGTTGCGGATTGTTGCCAGTTACAATTGATTTAAAAGTATATATATATCTTGACGACATGATATTGCTAAAGCAAATTTTCCAAAATATCGCTCAAAATTCGGTGCACTGACAACCCATTTTTTCCAGCTCTTCTAAGTTACATGACTCAGTATAGGAGACTCATCCGGGTGGATTTCGAACCTGGCTAAATCAACACCGCGTTGTGTTGTTAACCGCATGCGTTGCGCAAGCAGTGACAGTTCACGCTATACCTAATTCTTGTTGAATCCGGAGTGCGGCTTAGCTTGCAAAGAGCGTTAGGGCGGCGGCCCTGCAAGCGACTCCTTGCTGAGAGAGATTAGCGACTTGTCGCACACATAGTTAACTCTGCATCATCCGATTGCCTCATCGCGTTTGAACGCTTGAGGAATCCTGACATTTGAGGATTTCTATATTATCCGTATGCGCTACTATCGGCACTTGATTCGACTGATTCTGTGTAGGACTACACATCTTGTTTCGTTCGATGAGGTAACTATTCACAGCACTGCCTTGCATTGCTGTTTAAAGTCGATCTGTTTGCCTTGGTATCATTAATAGCACATAATTTTAAGCTTTCTTGGCTATTTGCATTTTTTTATGTGTGTTCTTGCTGCAATATAGACAAATAATTCACATGCATGGGCCTATTTTTATGTAATGAAGAAAATAGGCTGCTCTGTGCCTTATTGTTCATATGAACTCACAGTCAAGCGCTTATTTGTCACAACGCTTGCCCTGCAGGTGACGAGCAGTACGTCTGTACGTTCTGCTCTACCTCCTACCGCTACCCCAACTCACTCAAGGCGCACATTCGCTTCCACTGCCCCCTGGCGCGCCCCTCCTGGGACCCCTCCGCTCCTCCGCTCGGCGCCAGGGGCTCCCTGCCCCCGCTGTGCGGGCCTTCAACTCTCATCCTCCCTCCCCCAGGCTTAAATTCCGCATCAAATGCCAGAACAAATGCAGAGGCAAGGAAATCGGAGACTCACGATGAAACTTTGATCAAAAACAATTTGTCGTTTAGACCGGCAACGTGGCTGTCTTCTCGTCCATCTGATAAGTCTGCGTTTACGGCAATCGTGACGTCATCGGATCGGGCCATTAAACAAGAAGCAAACAGCGACGCGGATAATCATGACGTCATTGCAGAGAGAAATGACGTCATCGCGACGAGAAATGATGTCACGCAGAGAAGTGATTGGAGCGCTGCGTTGTTGGGGCGGGAGCTGTTGGCGCTGAACGGTCTCTACAGTCCGCTGTTCGCTCAGCAGCATCCCATGTCCTGGGCCGTGCTGCCGACCAGTCTCGGGTTCTTTCCTCCCGGCAGTGCCATTCATCCGGGTGTCATTCCACACGGGATGTTGGCGTCCCGGCACCTCCAGCAGGCTCAACATCATCAGCTGCAGCAGCACTATCAGCAGCAGCAGCAGCAGCAGCAACAACAACAACAGCAGCAGCATTTGCATCGAAAGCGGACACTTCGTGACGAGCGTGTTCCCTTGCGTCGAGACACCACTCCCGACTTCAATCTCAAGATATTTAACACTGCTGCCTTCGACTCAAGAAGATTGACATCGAATAATCCTAGATTAGCATATCCAGATCCCTCGATCTGTCCCGACTCTGACCTGGCCGAGCCTGAAGATCTGAGCCCGCGCAAGACGCCCGACCTCGCTGACGTCACCGACCGCAAATCGACTGACGTCACAAGTTTGTTCGACCAATCAGCGGACAGCACGGAGCGCAGCAACGACGCGCTGTACAAGCGGAGTTTGATGAACGAGGTGGTGCGGCATAGTCCGTGCGGGGGGGCGGGGGGCGGGGCGGGGGCAGGGGTGGGCAAGACCCGCAAGGGCTACATGTGCGTGTATTGCGGGAAGCTGTACTCGCGCAAGTACGGACTCAAGATCCACGTGCGCACGCACACTGGCTTCAAGCCCCTTAAGGTCTGTGCCCGGAAGATGCGGCTAAATATGCTCATTCAATAATTATCTTGTTTTTTTTTGCATAATATTTAATTTGAATGATCATTTATTTTTATTGTCTAATTTTGCTGACTCTGTTCATATTATATTCTGAACTTAATCTAT
This sequence comes from Chamaedrilus cognettii, assembly GCA_034695025.1. NCBI lineage: Eukaryota > Metazoa > Annelida > Clitellata > Enchytraeida > Enchytraeidae > Chamaedrilus > Chamaedrilus cognettii. The sequence goes on from JAQIWG010007360.1 coordinate 8,697, forward strand.
TTCTTAATATTATCTGCTATGGCCTTAAACTGATATTTGCTTAACAAGAAACCTGCATGTTCAAAAGTTCTCCGCATATATTTTGCTTCAACAGTATGCAACAGGCTCAGACAATAGACATTTTTCATTTAAATTTCGACTTTTCCTGCATGGTTACTTTATAATGTGAAACCAATGCTGTACTATTACAGGCATGTACAGGCATAATATCTCTGTGTGTTATTGACGTGTAGTTAACATTATGGCTACCGGCCTATAGTTAACTTGCTGCTGCTGTTGTTGTTGCGTGCCAGTGCGCGGTGTGCGAGCGTCCGTTCGGCGACCCCTCAAACCTCAACAAGCACGTCCGTCTGCACGCCGAGGGGGATACCCCCTACCGCTGCCGCCACTGCGGCAAGGTCCTCGTGCGCCGCCGGGACCTAGAGCGTCACGTCCGCTCGCGCCACCCTGACCTCGGCGTCCAGCTGGATGACGTCACTGATGACGTCACTGTGGAGCGGACGAGTGACGTCATCGCTGCGCGACAGGGAATGATAGACCCGAGGCGAGCGGTGGTGTCGAGTGACGTCATTGCTGCGCGGGAGGGGGGTAGAATAAACGAGAGGCTAGGGGCGGGATGGAGTGACGTTTTGAGGGGGAGGGAGGGGAGGGAGGGGCGACTGGAGGCAGGGCTAGATGACGTCACATGGGGTGGGGCTAGTCAGCGGGGGAGGGGGGCGCTGGGCGGTGGCAAGGGAGTGGAGGGAAATGCACAGAAAGGGGCGGAGCCTGAGGATGGATCGCAGCAAACCGTGACGTCATCGGATTATGTATCCGACTGCGGGGAGGATGAGGATGATGGTGGGGAATCCCTCATTGATGTTGAGATTGACGTCATGGAATCATCGCTTTACTAGCAAACTAATGCTTTAATTACAAACGTAATTACAAATGTAATTTGGATATGTGTCAGAATAGAAGTCATTGACTGTTATAGTGTGGCAAATGTTGCTGTGGATTAGTCGTGGATCAGGGAACGACTTTTGCAAGCAATATTGTTTTGATAGTGCCTTCTTCCAATCTGTGACATCGAGAGCCTTTATTTGTGTCTTTTGATAAATTTATATAACCTTTAGTCTTGGTGGCATATTATAGTCCTGGTGTCTCTTATACAAGTGAACACATTGATCAAGTATCTCTTGCTTTATTTGGTGTCTGGGTTATTTTATTTTTTATTTCTGGCCTCGCATTACAAGTTGCAAACTTTATCCTAGAATATTGTCTGGCATGCATTCGATATATAGAATCATCATTATAATAAAGCAATATTAGTTTTAGAATAGAACCATACGTTACATATGATGTATATAATGTATAGAATCTGATATGGTTTTGTACGTTGCTCAGCCAAGGACTATATGCCGACGAACCATAATCCCATTTTGGCGCATGTGCATTGAAAATTGTTGGCTAATCTATTTATTGTTCATTGCCAACGCCTAATAGTCTATTCAGCATTATTTCGTTTAATATCAACCCGTATATTTCTTACAGGACGTGCTACTGATAATGTTTAATTGTTGACTCGTTCATTTCTGCGTCATTCTATTGTACACTACACCGGCCAGTTCTGCCAGTGGCGTATAGGGGCTAATTCCACCGGCTATTCAAAGTTCATTAGGCAGCAGAACTAAGAAGGTTGTACCGGTGCGTTATTTGCACGGAAGTCTCGCTGTTCTGTTCACATTACGTCCCCGTACATGTACATGTAGACTATATAGGCACATATGCGCTGTCTTGTTGTAATACACCGAAACGCGCTGAAACCGGGCGCGGTGACGAACAACCTTTTTGACATTATAGATGTTTTGTACCCCGCCAAACACGCTACCAAGTCCAATGGATATAGGCAGGTTTTGTTTGCCAGGTGCAGTTAAGCAGAGTCGGTGAGGGAGGGGGGGGGAGCGCTCTTAATTAGCGATGGATTTAGAGTTTAGAGTCTTTAAAAATATTGGATATGCCATGCATGTTGCTTCATTTATTTAAGAGAATTTTAGTCGGTTTTAGAGAACAAAAATCTACCTTACCATGCATAAATTCATCATCATCAGTATGGGTTCAAATAAATACGCTATACACGTCCATGCATGGAAGATAGGCTTTCTTCAAAAGCTTTTTAGTTTCGCATTATACTTTAGGCTAAATAATGCAGTTGGGTCCATAGATTGACCCAAATAGGTTTATTTTAGCTCAAGCCGTAGCCTACTAAGCTACAAGCTTTTTGTTGAGCGCAAATATTTCGTGCGGACCGTAGAGTTAGGCTCAAAACTTTCTTTTACATTTCTCCACTAGTTTTCGTGCTAAATCACAGCTTGCGTGCATGCAACACTGCCTTTTAGGTTTCGACAAACTATAAGGCCTTATACCGCCCCACTATCGTATATACAAAAAACCGCAGCGGACACCGGACGCACGTGTCGCGCTGTGCGCACACGTGCATGCATACACCCCCGTGCGGGCCTACCAGTCGTGCGCACGTGATTCGTGCGCATCCGTATGCGTATAGACCACACACGGCGCGGCATGGGTGGGGGAGGGGAGGCACACGCGGCGCTGCTGTAGGAGGGTGAGAGGGGCGCCACACGCGGCGCGGCACGCGACACCATCGAGCCATCTGAGCCACGGGAGCAGCGCTACACAGTGTACATAGGCGGACAAATCAAAAAACGTTCATTGAAAAAGATCAAATTATTTATTGGGTTAAATGCCAGCTAACTTGTAGTAACTAATATGTCACCGTGTAGCCTATAAGCCTATATGTCACCGTAAGCCTATTGCGCGAAGCGGAAGCGTTCTTTATTGCCTTCATATGTCTTTAAGTGCGCGATGTGAGGCGCGCAATGCAGCAGCAGGTTCTATGCATGCTTGTTTTTTGACATGATTTATCGGCGACAGTGATTATTGTAATTGAGATTTCATAATACTCTATATAGGCCTATTCCATTCTGTCGGGCCATGACTTACCTTATGGCGTTAGATTATTTTCAGCACCACATCACAATTTCATCTTCACGTTAGCTCGGAATATGATGAGTATGATGCAGGACATTTGTTGAATTTATCGCACGGACTTCACTCATGGCACAGCGTGAGCAGCCAGCTACACGCTAAAAATAAAATATGACTAAATCGGCCTTAGGCCGTCACGATCGCGATTAGATTCGACAACCAAAATTCAAAAGTGATTTTGCTCCATGCGCGCAGCGCAGCAGCTGCAAACATCAGCAACGTACGCATGCTCCTATAACAGACAAGGCTTATATACATGTATTATAGTGACCTATCCTTCTCACGTGTTGCGTGAGTTAGGATACAGCTTAGTCTACCACGTTTCGAACTGCTGTTCCCCCGCATTGGGTTACAGCATTGTGAGTACAGTACGAGTGTGGTGATATCGAGGATGCGCCGCAGCAAATTGGAAGTGTCAACAAACGCACGCAACACGGCGTGCAGGCTATCAGTGACCACTGAGCGCCGCTTGGTGTAATCGGACCCTGCCCCGCACACTTGGTTTAACACCCCCCCCTCTGCACCCGCACCCTTGGGATAATACTCACCCCCTCCCCTGCTCTCTTCCACCGTTCACGTACCGAGGGCGACTCTCCGCGTAACGGTTACACGACCTTTGAACGGCGGACAATGAAGGGCGGGATGGGCTGGGGGAGG
>JAQIWG010007361.1:0-12401 GCA_034695025.1 Chamaedrilus cognettii
GTTACAGTTCGGTACTGTTACAGTTCGGTACTGTTACAGTTCGGTACTGTTACAGTTCGGTACTGTTACAGTTCGGTTCCTATTCCTTAGAGGGCAAATTGCACTTCGAATCCGCTGTTCTAACCATTCACTTACGAGAGCACTTCTACGACCTATGTAGTTTCTTTGACAAAAATGCTCCTGTGACATTCTAGCTTGTATGCTATAGACTAAATGTCAAGAAAAGACCACGGGTCGGGATGCGAAGTGTTCAACCGATCGCGGAGCAGGAAAATTTTTACGCGTATCATTTTTTGTGTTTGTTTCAGAGTTTGGCCATGGGGTTATAAGGCTTAGGTTCTAATTGGATTTTGAAGAGATTGACCAATTATTTGTTTATTTGTTAGGGTCATGGTTCGATTTAAATTACATTTAGCCGAATTTCTCCGAAGGTTCCGCTCGCGATATTTGATGCAGCGTTCAGCGCGCACACCGTGAATGCATGCGACAGGTCTAGCACTGTACCCACGGCGTGGCCCACAGCGACAGTGATAGCCTATACTGTGTGTATCAAGCGGCAGGCTACGGAGACCGTTGGATATCGCTACTTCGTGTACGTTGTATAGGCACCAATCAGTAACAACTAGAAACGTCGCATCCCTAAGAGCTTGCTGCGGCACGTCTCGACTTTACTGGATACGTCGAAATTTCAACATAACCTAAAGCATTGCTGCAGCCAACAACGCCAGGTATGTACAATGCGCATACTTGTATATTTGTATATTGCGCCTTTTATCGGATGCATGTACAATTTTAATGCGCTTTGCGCGCTTCATACGCGATTTGATTTTCAAGTAGGCCCATACTTTGTATGATTTACAGTGTGAGTTGACCGTGTCACGTATAGAGTGATGGTGATATCAGTTTCTTTCGAGGTTGGTTGTGAGAGTGTCTGAAAACTACAGCTATTTAGTGACGAACTCTTTCTCGCTCCCATGCGATGTCATTGGACGGGAGTAATGAATTATTGTACCTTCATTATCTGCCTATAATTTATTTAGCATGCACATTATAGCGTCTCTTTATTCTAAGTAAGCCTATAGCAAGTAGCACGCTGTTAGCCATGAATCAAGCTCGGAGCGGAGATTTAGCGCCGCGAGTAAAGAGTAGTAGCTCTGATCGCCCTAGGGCATGCATGCAGGCTACGGTGTCACGGGCGCCGGTGTCATCGGCACGGTTTATCCGTTAGGGGGAGTTAAAGTTAAAATTTAATTTTTTTTCATTCAAATTTTGTACCTTCGATTTCTTGTTGAGGACAACGAAGAATAGCCCTGAATCAAGAGGAGGTATAATTTTATTTTTTCAATTCACATTTTGTACCTTTTATTTCTTGTTGAGATCAGGAATAGCCCCAATTTTAAAACGGTTTTCTAGGCCGATGCAGTTAAAAGATCTTAACTAAGTCTCGAGAGGCTTGAGGGAGCAAGTTAAATTTAGTTGAAAGGCTTTGCCTTCCATAATTTATTTTTGAGGATCATTATCGCTGGGGCAAGTGAAAATTGGATCAATAATTGCATTTTTCTGGAGGGGTTGGGGGGATCCTTCGAAGATTTTTCTTCAGGAGCCATTGCTCCTTCTACCCTACCCCCCCCCCCCTCATTCCCCCGTACTGCGCCAATTTTCCAGGGTGACCTTTGCGGCTACACGATGAAGTAGCTGAAGTTGGGTGGATCGAGGCGAAGCGAGTTGCGGTGCGCGTAATGTTCGTTGTCCGGGGCACTCAACGGATTGGCGGGACGCTGTTAGTGGATCAGGGAACAAGCGCGAGGGATTGAGAGAAAAGATCAAGGAACAAGCGCGAGGGATTGGGGGAAGAGACGGAAGAGAGCATGGAACAGGATTCGGGGTGGATAGCCGCGCTGGAGCATCCGGAGAAAAGGAAAAATGGAGACGGTGTCTGCATTACAGTGGCCTAGTGGGCCTAGCAAGCAAGCGGACAAGTACCTGCTATGATGCGCTGCAGGTGACCCGTGAAACGCAAATGATCGTAGAATAAACCGATATCAAGAGTCTCGCACTCTCTCTCTGTCAGTATGTGTGTGTAACTAACAGCTGGAGTGGGGTATTTTCAAAACATGGAGACATCATTAGTAATGGCGATGAAACTAATACAGAAGAGGTACATTGGTTGGTAGAAGATATCTTGAAGGCAATAGAAACAGGCCAACGTCGCAAATAAACAAGATCGATCAACGTACGTGACATTGTGCGTGGAGAAATTGCAGGGCGCAACGATGCTATATTTCATCAAGGTATTGTCGGTGGCACTCGGTGCGTTATTCTTTGTTACAAACATAATCTTCGCCAGAGAGGCGTTCAGTCTACCATGTTTTTGACGCAGTACAACTTCGGTTTCAATTAATTTCTGCCAAGACTGGTACTTTTATAATGACGGTCATAGCCGATCACGCTGTGTAGCAATGAACGTTACAGTACAAGATTGTTGCCGTTGTATACTTACGTTTTCCATGTATCACTAGTGCACTATACACGTGTACATTATCATAGCTTTCAGAGATAACGACGCTGTCAGAAATTCTCGATAGCTCTGAGCAGACGCGCTCACGTATTGAGAACTGAAGTCAGAGCGATTAGGCTTAGCTGTCGGCGAGTTTGATCTATCGGCCAAGCAGCTACAACGTGACGTGTTCCCATCAGAGTATAGCCTATAGGACTATTCGTGAAATGTGTTATTGAACGGAAAAAGTAACTCAGTGCAATGGAAGGTGCAGGCGTTCACCCAAGGCCTGGATGCTGAGTTAAGGTACTGGTATGCGAACTGCTGGGAACAGAGGAGATCTTAGTGGAGTGATGCGAACAGCTGTTTGTACACTATAGACTGTATCCGTGGATGGATCGTATTGCACTCAAGCAAATGTCAAAGTAGTTCAAATGACTGCTGCGTCGCGCGTCGGCTCGCAGTGGTACATGTATATATGCTGCAGTCAATTGCATTGTGACGTTAGCTCGCTGTTTGTATTTTAATCACAAAAGCTTTTCATTCGTGCAAATCTGCATGCAAAAGTACAGCGCGGTACGAGACCCATTGACTACGAGCATATCTTCTACATCATTTGTATTGCATCAATTCTCGCCCCTTTCTTCTTGACTTGTGTCCTGGCCGCAAGTCATTGCTCAGTCGCTCATACGTATAGTTAGATACTGTACCACGCTAGCATCCTACGCGCTAGAGGGCGCGGTGGAGTTGTTTCTCACTTCTCAGTCGGATCAATCAGGCTGTGTAGATTGCGCCACACGGTATAGAGTTCTATCTGCATAGAGAGAAGACACATTATCTGCGAATACACGAACCTCGCAGGATTGCGCTTCGATTTCTGTCAACTATCGAGCAGCTACGTCCTGGGAGACACGCTAATCCCCCTCCACCCTTTCCGTTATGCCGATTGAGAGTTTTCGCAGAGGATATAGTTATTTTCATTTGGAAGACCAAAATGTGGAATAGAGATGAGACAGATGTGTTGGTATAATGTAGGCCTTTCGGAGCAAAAATATCGCTTTGCATATTTTACCTTTAGTAGACTAAAGACAAACCGCCTTTTTGCTGTCTATTATATATGAGTTAATAATATAGACCCTAGCTATATTTGACCTTTGTCTACTATTAATCTAGTAAATACATCCGTGGTCTATGGATGCTGATGTTAGGTTTAGACCTCATGCTATTCATGACTTTGTCCGTTTGTGTCTAAGCTTATTTAAGTTTTGTTCTTTCTTTTTTGTATTTTGTGCTGAACTACCGAAGGTTTCGTAATAATAAGAAATAAATAAAGACTTAGATTAGAAAGACTTAAATAAAAGTTTGATGATTGTATATATAAATCACAATTTCTCCCATGTTTATGCCATTTGTCCCTATACCCGCCCAGTGACTAAGTTTTCCACAAACAAAAGTGTCATTGGATTAAGGAGGCCGTCCAAGTTTGAATGCCACTCCGGCGCCGTTGACATTTTCCACACGCGTTCGATTCGATTCGCTGTTTCCGGTTCCGGTCCGGACTCCCGGACGCGCGTCGTGGATGTAGTAATGCACTCCTGCCCCCGTCATCCGCTATAGTTTCCGGAACCTGCGAACTTCTCCTGAGACAGCAAACGTCAGTCTTGATTTATGACCGATGAAAAAATAACTTTCAAAGTCCCTAGGGGAGGAGAAGGGGCGGGGGGCGGGGGCCTTAACGCCGGGCTGCACGAACAGGCCGATGCGAAACGCATAGAATATTTTGTTTTTAAAAAGAGAAGTGGGCCAATAATATATAATATGAAGCATAAATGATCTTTAAGAGCAGACAATGTTGCCTTTGACTACTGTCTAAATAACACGGCCTGTGGTCGAGGTTTCACGCTTGCGACGGGCTCGCTCATGCAGTATTACTCGGTAATATCGCTTAAAGTTTTTTATTTCTGTTTTTTTTAGTTTACGGACCGTGTGTAAATGTAGCACAAGGACTACAATATGAAGTCGGTTCAAGAGAGCCGACACGGAGTCGCTTCCCCTTCTTTGGTTGCTTTTACGACGCGCACGGGGTGCTCTGGGCTGCAAGCCAATTCTTTCTTCCCCGGCCTCCTCGCTTTAAGTAGGCGTTGGATATCACACCATGAATTTTGCTCAACTTTCTTTTCCGACCTGACGTATCTTTATGGAGTGCGTAATTGTAGCACATATCTCCACCTGGCGCCTTTTAATAGTTTCCTGGTGATGTAATCTAGAGCATCGTGGATTTAGTGTTCGGCACTCCATCATTTATTCATGTAAATCCCGTCGTGCAACGATTTGAGGCCGAGGCTACATTATGCAGATCTAGCCTACGGGCTTACGCTGTCGCTTTGACTTATCGTCAACAGGCTATAGGCTTCTACGCGCAATGACGTCATTGACTACGCCAGAAAAACGCCAAAAATTGACGTCAAATGAAGCTTAACAATGCATTTCATTTTAAATGTCAAGATTGGCAGATATTATTGCTGCGAAGTTTGATTTTTATATTTATTGCACTTTAAGATTTGACATGGAATGTGTATAATGTCAAATTGAGCTGAGTGTGTCTCTTCGATTTCCTATCAAATCCGTGAAGTTTTGTGATAACCCCACCAGCGATAATTACTTTAAAAATACGTCTCACAAAAACTTCCTGTCCGTGTGTAGTATTCTATAATCAATGGAACAGGAGCCGCACAGATGTTGACTGTTTGCGTCCTTTGTGTCGCATCGCAAAATCTGCCCCTTCCCTTTTTGTCCCGCCCCTCCCCAGCCCCCCCCCCCCCCCGCCCCTGTGTGAGACAGACACAAACTCTCAGTCTCTCACTCAAGCCCTTGCCCTCTAGCAGTATAAAGCCCCCGACTTGTTCAAGACTCGTCCTCCTCACGTTGATCTCGTTGCTCCTCCAGCAGGCATCGCTTGATATCGATCCCTGCGCCAGACAGCGACTTGATTAACCCTTCGGCTCCGTTTGTTTACAGGGTCCCCGGAGAAATGTCAGGGGGTTCCACCCACAGGCAGTAGGAATGTAGTTTTATGTTGAGATTTTACTTTTGTGTGGCTGTCGGTTAGGTTAGGTGTACGGTAGATATTATTAATAATGCTTTAAAGTTTGGGGGCGCCTAGGGTCTCACCTTTGGGTTGAGTTTCAGATAGACGCGTTAATACATTTTGCCTAAGTTCTGTATCGCGCGTTCTACTGACGGTTAATTTGAACAACTGGAAGGAAAGAATATTTGGCAGAAGTGTCAGAATCGTATAATTTATTTATTTTCGTTTTCTCGCAATAATTATCTGCTGCTACAGCTGTCGACAAAGTTTGGCATGTAGCCTAATAGGTTTGAATTTAATTTCACTGAAAATTGCGAATACGACTAGAGTGGCAATACACTAAATGGAGCCAAAAATGGCGCAAAAATGGTGCAAAAATGGCGCCGGTCGGCGGACTGTGATATCTTGTCCAACACCGGACTTGAGAAAGGTTTTGCAAAGTATCACAGCCTGCCGCCCGCGGGTGCTCTATCGGCGTCACTGCGTTATAACTTGCAACAACATTCACAAGCAGTACTGTGGACCTAGTCGACAATATTACAGCCTCGAGGAATGGTACGCGCGTAATTATTTTATACTTCATTTTACCAAATCAATGGTAGCAATCAACGCAAATAAATAAAAAACAAATAAAGAAAAGAAAATAGGGTAGCGCCATGCAAAGCCATGTTTGTCATATAAATTGCTACAATAGGCCTCAAATAATTACAGCCGCGCGCGTGGTGGTTCAGGTTCAGGTATACGCAAAAGTTCTTCTGACCGCGAGTTCTCCGATCGGTAACAAATTGCTGATCGAGGGTCGCCATGCCCGAGGATGCAATTATTCTAGTTCAAGACAGCACGTCGATACCTCGATGTGTCTCGTTAGTACAGAGCTATCGGCAGCAGCTTTCCTACAGAGACTTACGCGTACGCGCAGCTGGATGAAACGATTTATACTGAGAGGGGTTTCAGGATGATTCCACGGAAAAAATGAGTCCACTATATACATATGTATACGAAACGTGACTGCGAAATACTTACCGGTACAGTATTTGCTACAGGCTATTGCAGTGCTTAATTCGCGGTCAAAGTGAGGACTGAGGACACAGCAGGCTCAGAAATCAGTCAAGCTATAGAATATTTAAAAATAGCCAAGCAGCTGATAAATTGGTCATCAACGATTATGCTTTGCCCTTATAGTCCAATCTCTCAAGATTGGATACATAGGACTTAGTGACCAGCCAAATGCCACACGCCGAGTCGCCGCACTCGTGTCAATTATCCCAAAAGTGCTGCCGCTGTTTTATAGCTCGTGCCCTTCGCGAACTTTGGCGGAAAGTGGGTGAATTGCCCCTTGGGCCTGAGTCACCGCACTGAGTCTTGCGCTATACCGATCTTAAGGACCAATCCGCTATGCTGCAGATACAGTGCGTTTCAAGGTGCATAGGCTATACTGTTGGAGCAGAAAAAACGGTTGTGAAGCAAACCAAAAGAAAAGAAGTCAAGTTGCGGACTAAATTGCGCTAATTTTCTCAAAAACGATCGTAAATTTTTGTCACAAAAGCTTGTCAGCCGTGCGGTTACCGGCACTTGGACAAAACAAAAACGGAGGTCTATAGATACTTTTTTGAACCAAATACTGGGACCTGTTGGTTATCAACAGTCAAGTATGGCCTATAGTGGCAATGTACCAAACTGTCGCACATACTATGCCTAGTCCTTCAGACCCCTCATCAATCTCAAAATCACTCGCCTTCTGATTGCGAATATCAATTGGGCAACGTCCGAGGCACGGTATTACTGTATACGATGAGAGATTGGGCTACGTCACTGCAGTGACAGATTGGGTGCAATGGTAGGCAGATTCAAAATGCCGTGATCGCGTAACTCGCAAGTTGCACGGAGACCTATTCGGCCCTATAGCGTGGCATGCCAGGCTGTCAATGCGTGGTCGCCCGCCACTCTCGCTGTTTGACAAGGACGCGTTCTTTGTTCCTCACGGAATGCCGTACAAGCCGCCACATCACGCGATACCTCCCCATGGTTTTGTCGCCCAGACGTGAACCTTTCAGCGCTGCTCCATGAAGTTGCATTTCAATGAAGGCTGCAGCAGATGGACTTCAATGCCTTTAAGGAGCCAGGAGGGTTGACCCAAGTGTCCGGTTTCTCGATTTCGAATTTTTGAGGGGTGCGCAAGCGAGGAGCTTGTGTAATAAAATTCAGTCTTTATATACGTTTTTAGGTGAAACGATGCGAAAGCATGGCTTTAAAATCATAATTTATCAACCTTACCATCCATTAGGCCAAAACGTGTCGATTTTATTGTTGTAGGCTCATAGGTTCATGAAATGCTTTGATAGCCTACTTCTTCCTGTGACCTGCTGAAGTGTATTATGTTGCCTAAACATAACTGTGAATGAATCAATGCGAAACAATGCTATAGTCTAACGTCCATAATTTGAAAGTTTCGCTATCGGCCGATAACGACAATGGCGTGGTGTGTGTTTTTTGCTTCAGATAAATGCATGGTGACACAATGGCTTCCACTCTGAACCTGCGCGCTTAAAGTCGTCATAAATTTTCTGCGGCCTGACGTTACATCTCCTACCTTTACATTTACTAACGCTATAACAAGAAATATAAGCCTATCGCGATCAGACTGCCTTATCACTGTAGCTGAGCCACGTTCTTCGGTTAGCCGGATGTCAACGTGATCTAATGCTACTGGATATCAACTCCGCACTCGAAATAATCGGTACGTTTTGTCTGGTCAGCTTAACACGACGCGGCTTTGTATGGTGTAACTCTATTGGCAAGAGGCTACAGCGCTGACGTCATAGTAACGTCTGACGTCATTGAAAGAACGCGAGCGCGTAGCGTCATTGTGTGACGTCACAACCAGACGTCGAAGATGTCTCACGCAGACGTACATGTAGCGATCATCCCACGCGGCCTCGGTGCATCGCTTGCTGGGTCAAACCACAGCCTCGGGAACGACACGTCTTGGGCTGATTACGAGGACGAGGGTGAGTTGTATCAGATTGCTTAATAATCTTCATTTTCATCAATCCTTATCTTCACTGCATGCAGTTTTGTAGCCAGGCTTGTTTCATGTACATGACATTGTACTCACAGGAACGTATCTTAAGATGTTGTACTGACTGGCACGTGTTGGTGCCCTTGGTGTATCCCATACAAACCCTGCGCTGTTGGTATTTCAAGCGGTTACTTGTTTAACCACGTCGTTGAATAAAATAATGCTTGAAATAAGCAGTTATTCATTTATTCACGTGCAGAATTTTTTTATATTGTTGATGACGGCATAAATAACGGCGGTTCTATACGTGAAGGCTTAATGACGCCAAGCGTTCCCAGTTTAGGGATTGTATTATTAGACTCTCCAGTTTTCCTGTATTTGGCTTTCACGTTAAAAATTCATGACCGAAAATTCTGAAAAATGCTGTGATGTACAAAATTTTAAGCAAAAACTAGAAAATGGATTAATGAATAATCCATGCGCGCTATAGAAGTTATTGTGGCTGGTCTGGCAAAGACATGGTCCGCAAAGTAGGCTATCCGCCTAATGCCAGTTCAAACGATGCTAGGACAGGCCTACACGGAGCCTATGTCATGTGGCCGAGCTATAATCTTTCTCTCAGCTAGTCGTTAGGATCCTCCGCGGAGTGTAAACACTGAGCTTAATCTCTTGTTAGCGATCCTGTCTTTATCTGCGGATGATGAAACAATTGTTGCTTAATTTTTGATTTATTGACACTGGTTTCGAGATCTAATCCTAGAATACAGCCGTAGATCATTATCGCTTGCTTTATCGCTTCCTGCGCTTGTTTCGTTAACATTGGTTAGCATTAGCATTAGACCAGGCCTATACGATGCTAAATTTTGCAATGCGAATCCATATTGTTCAGATTCGAGTCTTCTAGCGCAGTTAGGGCTTCGTAATGCATGTACTTGTTAAGCGTTGAATATTGAAAAGCGTGACGTGTGTGTATTTGCGCTGCAACTTGGCGACTGGTAATAAAACTTGTATCACCACGGGCTGCAGACAGCCGTCCGTTCCTGGTCGTGTACAATCGTTTCGCCGTCCCAGTGTACGGCTACGTGTCCCCTGCTCTCATCCTCATCACCGTCCTCACCAACTGCCTCGTGTGGGCGGTGCTGCTGCGCAAGAATATGCGCAGTCCCACCAACATCCTCCTGGTCGCCATAGCGGCCGCGGACCTGCTCACGGGGATCTGGCCGCTGCCCTGCTTTCTCTACTTCTACACCGCAGAACGGTAACGGCCGGGTCGTACGTTCGATCGGCCTGCGCATTGGGTGTTTGCAGTCATGTTTCTCTGACATCAGTGCTGCTACTGTTGTATCGATGCAGTACAGGCTCCGTCTCATGCAAAGTGATTTCTGTGCTCGCTCAAAATGGCATTGCATAATTAGCCTTGTACACATAGACCTAATGGTCTGAGAGCATCCTTGCTTGAAGAATGTAGCGCACACACACATCATCATCATTTACGTTTTACGTTCAGTCGTCTACTTTTCCGTGCTAGCACAGGTTGGACGTTTCCCACTATGAGACAACCCCACAACTCCCGATTCTTTGCCATCTCTCTACTCACGCCACGTTCCTTCATATCATTCTCCAATGCTTCACTCCATGTTTCCCCCTCCCCCCTTCCCAACATTTCCCTACCAATAATATCTCTACACGCTGATGCGCAATCTTTCTCATGCCTATTAACCCCTGTAGGCCGGGGAGCAACCAACTGGCTTGCAGCCCAGAGAACCCCGGGCGAGTCATAAAAAGTGAGTAAAGAAGGAGGAGCGTTTCTGTGGCGGCTCTCTTGCACAGAACCGTACTGTACATGTATATAGTTTTTTGTGGTATACGCACGGTCCCCACGATCCTAAATTTCCATTACATTTACATTCAAGATACCGGGAGTGGGTACCGTGCGCGTGGTGCTACGCCTACACGTGTCTCACTGACGTGCTACCCACTGTGTTCCACACTGCCTCCATATGGCTGACGGTGGCTCTGGCCGCCCAACGCTATGTCTACGTGTGTCACGCGCACAGAGCGCAGGAGCTCTGCACGGTCAAGAACGCTGCTCGAGCCATAGCAGTCATCTACGGCGTGGCCATGCTGTCTCAAGTCTCGCGGTAAGGCTATAGATACGGGGTGCGTTTCTGAATTTAAATAATGTCATATTTTTAAGCTTGACCAGTATTTTGCGTAACAGATTAACGATGGCGCGCGCGGTGGTTTTAAGAGTCGGGGGCGGTTGCAGAAGTTGTTGGTGGGGGGAGGAGGGGGGGGATAATAATTATAATAATAATAATAATAATAGATGGTTTGCGCCTCAATCAAATTGAGTTATTGCGCTCTAGCAAATGAAAGGGAATAGAATAAAATGACGTAAAAACATTTCCGCCGCTTGCAATGATGAATTTTTTATATCTCACGCTTGTAACTATCGCTCAATTACTTGAAATTGAAATTGAAATTTGAAAAAGCATCATATTTGATGAAAATGAACCATTTCAGGTTTGCTGAGAAAGAGTATGTCCCGGTGTGGTTTCCCTCTCGTCTCGCCTCCTCTCCAACAGACAGCACTGATGATTTCATTGTCCCTCAATTGTCACACATCGACTATCAACCGATCCCTTTAGTTTTCCCTGCCCCCAGTTCTGTGAAGAGCTCCGCCAGGCCCCCATTTCACTACGACGCGACGTACCCCCCAGCAGATATAGAGCTTCAATTGGGGGCTCTGGCGTCCACATCCGTACCCCTTGTGGAGGCGTGTTACGTCAACCTGACACTCTTCATAGAGGAGCATGCACAGGTTAGATAACAACGATTGCCTGCTATAATAGCAAATAATTTTGAAAATCAGCATTGTCATTTAATAATTTTCATTCTATTCTATTTTAAGACTGTAGCCGCATCTAGCATACACAATATTTTCTAAAGTTTTTATTGGTAAAAACATGTCAAAATAGAATAAATATAATTATATTGAGATAATTATGCAATACTGAGATCTTCTCTTCGTGCAAAACACACAATCGAGGGAGATATGAACAAGGTTTTTTTCTACAAATATTTCCAAGTGAAAACCAATGGTTTTCTAAAGGGGTGGGTCAAAGGAACGCTCCAATTTTTGCACCCCTCTGATCTTATACTTGTTACTATGAAGAACAAATTCAGGTTCTCGAGCGCACTATGTTAAATTTTTGGGAGCCTTTTGGCCGTTTTGCGACCATCTTGCACCCGGAGTGGCCGTCCTTTTCGCTCCATCCTCGCTTCTATCCACTGACTCGCTGTAGCCCGATATAGCGGGACATTTCGCTGTCTCGTTCAGATCTACTTCAACGTCTACTACTGGTTCCGCGTCGTGTTCATCCACCTCGTGCCATGCGCCTCCCTCGTGGTTCTCAACGTCCTTCTCGTGGGCGCCATGCGCAGCGCAGGGCGCCGCCGTGAGCTTCTCCTCAAACAAAATCGCCGTTCAGAGTCACGCCGCCTCAAGGAGTCCAACTGCACAACTCTGATGCTCGTATCCGTTGTAGGACTCTTTCTGCTCGTAGAGTTTCCTCTGGCGATACTCCTCATAGTGATGATCGTGGGGAATACGATCAATGTGCCACTGATAGACGGCGCGGCAGGGGAAACGGCAGCAATGTTCATTAATCTGTCAGTGTTGATCAGTTACCCGCTCAACTTCTTTATTTACTGCGCGATGAGTCGACAGTTTCGGACGACTTTTACCGTGATGCTGTGCGGCGGGGAGGTGGGCGTGGGGGGGAGGGGGGGGT
>JAQIWG010007362.1:0-12399 GCA_034695025.1 Chamaedrilus cognettii
CCTCAATGGTTCTAATTTTTTGGTTGACCCATTACCAGATGACATCACAGGAAGTCTTAGCTGTAAGACCACGTCCACATTTGTTCGTAAGATGCGCTACGATTGGATAATTGCCACGTGCTTCGTGATTGGTGCATCGGGTGACAATTCTCCAATGATGGAGCATCTTGGCCAAGAAATTGCCAAGAAATAAATAGAATTTGAATAATTATTTGAATAATTTTTCAATCACAGTGGGCCGGGTGATTTTCACTTTATGAGAATGTAGAAATAACATTAAACTTGAATCAAATATGTCAAGAAACACATGTTGTGGTGCGTTTTAAAAACGTGTTTATTTAATTAACCCATTGGCCGTTTCTTTAAAGAAACACTTTAAATGCTAAATGCGTGTAGTTTGATGTAATAAGTTTGATTACAGATCGGTAAATATTTGCGAAATCGTGAGCTGCTGGCTACACTGGGCGACTTCCATCGTCCGCTTACTTATCAGATTATTAAAGGTTGGTCAGCAATTGAATGCATATTGACCTATCCGTTCAGGCCAGCCACTTACTTCAAACGAGCTAAGATGACACATTCTAATAAATTAGTGACTTTTGCCAATCAAGGAGTGTTATTATGTTGTAAGAATGTGGTATTAATTTAGTTGTCCAAAAACTATAAACTTCTTTGTACGTAATAATTTTTATAAAAACTCTTTTGTTGTTCTTGTATTAATGTAATAAGGTTATCACTTACATTAAAGACTACACCGTTGAATTTGAACAAAACGGCATTCAAAATGTGTATTAATTCATTTTGAATTTTTAATGCAAGTGATACTATATCTAACTACAGCTATGCTACGCAGCCTAGATTTTTATTCAGCACTGTTTTTAAGTCACAAAATATAACATAGTTATCGCATTCTCAATGCGAAGATTGCGGTTTAAAATGATGCCTAAAATGATTCACCAATGACCCTATATTTATCGACAAATGTTTCCGTTTCAGATTCGTGACGAGACCTTAATTTTCTCGATTTACGTGAAATTCTGTGACGATCTACTGATACGCATTCTAAATTGCACATATAAAGTTGAGAGTTAGCTAATAGTCGATGTACTGACATTTGGTATTCATTATGCCGTATTGTGCCATTGCTGTAGTAGGCCTAACAGGTACACAATTAAACGATACAATTTGACACAATAATCAATTTTTATGTTATGCATCTGCGATGTTTTCATTAATCATAAATTTGAATGTCACACATACAATGTAGAAATTATGTTTTACGCGTCGAGGTCGCGTGTAAAAGCTCTTTTTTTACTGCATTAAGATGCATCTGTGATCAAAGCAGTTGAAAACCGTTTCTAAATTTAGAATATGAAATTGGACGCATTTTATTCATAGACTTTCTTTACAAGTTTACTTTTTCTGTACAAGAATTTTGTCAAACCGTAAATAATTTATGCGAGCAATCAGTGACGGCCACTTTACATTTATTCTCATTCAAAAATTCCGATCCGATCTAGGCCTACAATAAATAATCAATAGACAATAATTGTAACGTAAAAAATAGAAAAGAACATCAAGGATATCGAGCTGCAAGACGATTACCCTATGTTGGAATGCATCAGTGCAAGAATCTGAAACTCTAATGGCGGATTGCAGTAACACGTACCGAGATAGATAAGATCCTGATCTAGTTATAGATTGACCAGACTTAGCCAGGTTAGAACCAGATTACTCGAGCCACGATTAAATCGAGTTTAAATCATGATTCACGCGCCCTGATTGGCCAGATTGTAACCCGATCTCGAGGTGGGGCCTTATTCAAGAAGCGATCTTATGAAAATCTTGGTTTTAAGATTGTCTTAAGTGAATCTTAGAAAAATGCTATATTTTTTGTTGAAAACTCCGGATCCAGCGAATGATGACGTCACGGCGGTCGGTGATTGGATTTTATTTGTTTAAAATTTGGCCTAAGGAAAAAGTCAAGAAAATCTTAAGAAATATACGTTAATGAGGCAGGCCCCTGGATCTAAACATTGGATCATGCAATCCGCCATTGTAGTTCAGAAAAAACAGCGACAAAGAAGCGGAAAAAATGTACACTTCACATTGATTTAAGTGACAATAACATAAAGTTATTCAAATGTATTCAGTTTATTGTTCTGCTGACATTCCTCCAACATTTTCTCCACTTTTTCCACCTGCGCACGAAATATGCATCAGTTAAACAATGACACAAAACATTAATCTATTTTATGGGTCAATGAATTTTGCACAATACGTGAGACCAATACGAAAAAAAATATATGGTTGGTAAGAATATAAGTCATAAAATGTTGCCCATTCTCTTTGATAGAAGCTGCCAAATAATGTGCAATCGCAACCGAAACTTCTTATAGTACTGCCTATTTCATCGACCAGATGATGATGGCATACAGAATGAACACACTGTCCTGCCCATACAATATATGTTGCCAAAATTAATTTGAAGAACATGGACATTAGAATATAAACCTTCAAGAAGACATCAAGTTACTGCGGACACCGAGTGGTCTTAAAATTTTTGCATCAATTTCAACTTGAAGCTTAATTGTCACACTTTTGCTTCACAAAAACCGATAGTGAAAGAATGGAAAAAGATGGACGATGGAGTGGAAGAAGACAGGATATCCCTTCACCAATTGAAAAGTTGCCAACATTCAAGAATACAAACATTAAAAGATGAGCATTACATGCAGAATATAAACATTAGAATATAAACATTAGAATATAAACATTAGAATATAAACATTAGAATATCAATATCTGGCATTTTGTTAGCGACTAAAACTATTTTTCTCAAAATTTTGCAACATATTAAAGATCTCGTGACCTCACCTGACGATCAGTCTGTTCCACCTGGGCCACGGCTTTAGCCACTGCGTGCTCCAGACTCGTGAGCGCCTGGTCACTGCTCTGATCAGTCGCTTCAAACACCTGCCGCTCCAACTGGGTCACGTGATCCTCCAGACAAAACACTCCACTCGACGCCATGTATATCTGAAACCGTTATTACGTTGCTTTTGTTGTTGTTTTGAATAAAATTCACATTTGCAACTTCAGCACATACTGTAAACAAGAAATTTTCGTGTGCATGTAATTTCGCGAATTTCGCGAATCGGGAAAACTTCCAAAAATTACGTGCATATTTGAATAGCAGAAGCAATTACAATGGGAAGTCCTCAAAGATGTGAAAATTAAGTGCAGCAAAATTTATGAGAGGCAAACCGCGAAAAAACATGCAGCAAAAATTTCATGTTTTACAGTATACTATATACACACATGATATGAATGATGGAATAGAATAGAGAGATGGCAAAGAATCGAGAGTTATGGGGGAGTCTCATCGTGAGAAACGTCCAGCCTATTCAAGCACAGAAAAGTGGACGCAAAACATAAATAATGATGATGATGATGATGAGAATTTCAAGTTAGCTGGTTCAACATAGAGAGAATACACCTTCGTAAAGGCAACATGCTCATGACTAACCCCGCTTGCAGCAAATTAATAACAGTTTGTGAATGACATTTACATCACGTTACTTAGATAAACTGAACGAAAATGACAGAAGTTTACAGGATTAAGTTTTGCAGGCATAGTACACCATAAAGCATGGCTAGATGCAAATTATATGTCTAATTTAAAAAGGGGAATCGCGCAGGGTAATGTTTTGTTTTCCCAACTTGTACAGTCAAGATGCTGATAAAAACAAGACTCTTGTGATTTTTCCATATGCATGGCTAGATGGCTAGATAGCCGTAAAAAAACCTAGGATTTCAATGAGCAAATAAACTCAGAAAAAAAGCACGATAATTTGTTCAAAAGGTGAGCAAATTTTATGGTTTTATGAACCTGCACCATTATACTCCTACTTGCACTTCGGTGTTCTTCAGCCTTTTTGCTGTAGCCTCATTTGCACATCTCGATGATGTGCCTTGTTCGCCGTCTTGCTTGATGTCAATGTCACATGCGTGCGATAGCTCTCGGGAGCATCTGAGGCAACGCATCTCGCATTTGTACCTTTTTCTGTTTCTTCTTTATGCATACAGATGCTCAGTTAGTGTGATTTCTGCATGAAAATCTTTGACTGTGTGTAACAACGCTTCTGAAATAGGCCGTTTCCATATTGCAATGTAAACTACTATAAATACGGATAATGCTGTGCAGAGCCGGTGATACCGGCTATTTCCTACTTGTAGTAAAATTATTTCCATTTTGCACTTCTAACTATGCAAATATGGTTACTGTATACACTGCCAGCCATTGCCCAATAGGTGCCAGTAATTATTGTACGACATCAACAAGCGTATTGAATAAATAGCCAAAAAATGGCGCAGAGAAGTATTAATTGATCTCATATAGATAAAAGAAAATTGTTAGACTGTATGAATAAAGTTGAACGTAGTAAGTATAGAGACGTCTAAGGAAAAGAACGAACTAACGGATTTAATTAGAAAAGGTGTTCGTCGCAATGAGGATAAAAGTTTTGAGTAAGAAGAAGTTTAAACTCAATAAATTGACTTATTAATTGGATCAGTTAATAATCGTTAAGGCTATTTTGTCGTTATAATCAGATCTTAAACTAGATTTGGAATTTCTAAATCTCTATGCCAGCTACTTAATTTTACCGATACTCATGAAAATCGTACCCATCACTGTGTCCATCCACCTTCCCTTCAGTGCCCACAACATCCTTGGAGTCCAGCGAACCCTCAGTCAGCAAGCTGGCGACTCCAAACTCAGTTTGACTGCGCTGTCTTTCATCCCACAGCGATTCCTCCGCGCTGTATCCCTCCGCACCCATTTCACCTTCAAATCAAATCAAAAATGCTTTCATTTCAGACATAGGAGATAAAACATTGCAGTTGTCATAAGTGACTTGTCTAACATAATGTTTTCATTTCAGACTGTCATAATAGTACATTTACGGTTACCATAAGCGACTTGTCTAAAATATAGACTTACAGGTACTGAGCGTGACTCGCTCAGAACGCACTCAAGTAGGACATCAGTACAGATCGGTACAAAGTCTAATCGTGCACAATAGCAGCCGCATAAAATTGCGTAAATATTATGTATGCATTGTATGCAATTTTATTTCAGAACATAACCCTAAAATATAACGCTTGAACATTTCAGACCCAAACATCTACATTTCAAGCGCAGAGCACGTATAAAAACCTCAATTCAATCTATAAAATACAAGCTGCTTGAAAAGGGAGACCAAAGGCCCTAGTGGCACTCACATGGTTCCCATACCATATCATTGAGCGTATACTGTATAGAGGGTCGTTATAGCGAGTAACGATTCAGCAGTCAAGATTGTCCTAAATACCGCGCAGAGATAAGAACGACTCAGCATAAAAACCTTGCTGGTTCTCCTTCTGACAAAACTCCTTTCCACAACCAAGCGGCTCATTCCAATCGATTTCAAAATTGTCGGTAGGCGATTCGCATACAACCAAAGCCTCATGATTATGTTCCACCATCGTGTCAGTAAATGGATTGTTGGTTGCGCGTTTGGCATCAAATTTTGCTAAAGTATTACGGATGTTTTCAAGATCATTAGCTTGGCTGGGATCGTCGATGCTACGCAGCAGGGCATTGGTCGTGGAAAGTAGGTCAAGCGTTGCTGACGTCACGTCGCCAACTGCTTCCGCCGAGGATCTCTAAAAAAGGAGTCAGGCATTGATTTTCAAGTCGAAATGTCGAAGAAATGTCGAAACTATTTTGACTTCATCATATTCGCATAGAATTTATTAAAATTTTAAACAGCAAATGCTGGATATATGAGAACATGAAAGGTTTATATCGGGGTTAATCACTCTCAGATATACTCAGATATATAGATTAAGATAATTGATAACAAATCGCTGATCAATAGTTTTTTTTTTATTAAAGAAAGCAGTTAGGTTCAGACTAGAGTTTAAAACGTGAACCGCACGCAATCAAATAAAACCAGCCTGCATAGTCAAAGCTGCAGGCAGCAAACCTACCAGGGGAGTAAAAATCAAGTAGGTATGTACACGCTATCCATACTAATATTGATGGATAACAATTTTAGTACAAACAGCCTTTTCTTTACAAATCTATGCGACGCACAAGTTTCATACAAGTAGTTGTTGGTCGTCAATATCAACTTGTGACGTGGAAATATCATCGACATCATCTTCCAATCCATCGAGCTTCCGCTCCATCTCTTCCAGCTCCTGGTTTATACACGACATCTGCATGCCACGCAAAACAAACTGAAGAAGGTTGCACAGGATCACCATTGTCACTTGCGTGCGGCGTGTCAAATGATTTCAATAAAAGAGAAAAAACAGACTGTATAGGTCCACGTTTAGAGATGCAGGCATAAAAAAATACGATAGAACTTTAATACTCTCTTCGCCGTCTACAAATAGCTTCACTTGCCTCCCATTAATAAGCAAAACGATGTTGTTGAATTATGAATTAACAGATTGGTAGAGCTGGTAGTGCAAAACCCACACTATATATAAGCTTTATTCACCTTTCAGCAGTTCAACACACAATATATAAAGAAAAGAAAAACTTCAGTAGCTACGAGCAGACAAGGTTTCCACAATTAGCACAAGGGCAAGCGTAACATCAGCATTCATAGACCACATGTATAGAAGTACAATGTAGTTACTATATTTTTAAAGGCTGTAGTATAATCAATTAGCAGCAAAAAATGTGCAAAACAATAATTTTTCTCATGCACATCATACCAACACAGTTGTCGCAAAAATATTTCACATCTTGTAACTCTTTCTAAGCAAAAGATATGGGTTAGGCCTAATTCTCACAGCGTCCGCTGAGCGCTTCGTCCTTGCGGCCGTGCTAGTCATGACTCCCTGTGACCTAGTCACGCCCCCTGCCAGCCTCAACAAGTCCTCGGACCATGGCCTCACCACATCGTCAGTACCAAGGGTGACGTCATGGGAGTCGCACACTTCAAGCGATCTGGCGGGTTTTAGCAAGTCTTCCAACAGGCCTCCTCCAGTCTGTCCTGGGGCGTATCTGCAACAGGGGCGGAATTTATAAATGTGTATTACAATTGTTTCACTTTTACGTCATCGTAATTTCCGTTTTTCTTATCCATTTTCTGTGCCAGCACAGATTGGACCAGTGTGGTATGTAACACAAGCTACGCATTCAACTTTTTGCCTATTTCGTGCAATAGTAAATATACGGATTACAGCTTTTTATTAGCAGGGGAAAGCGTATTTCATCATATTCTCCACCCTCTTAAGAATCAAATTTAAAATGTAAGTTTATGTGACAGATATCGCCGTATCTCCTCTCCCGTTGAAAGATGAAATCAAGAAGTGTAAAAATCTGCAACAATGTAAATTTTCACCAAAAATTGTCTCACCATAGCTCACGCGTTCAAACCTATGTTGCACGAGCTAGGATGCAAGAGCTCAATTTCAAAAAGGTTGCATACGGTAGTCATACCTATCAGTGTCTTCGTTAGTTGAAAGGAAACGCTGGGCGTCATTAGAGTCTGTGTCCAGCCCTTCATCGGTTGTAATGGTCTCAGAATCTTTCGAACCAAAGCCTGCGCTGTACTTTTGAATCGAGTCGCGATTGGCCGCCCAGATATTCGACGGCGAACTATCAGTTTCTTCTTCTTTCAGCGAATTAGAGCTGACAGCGGAGGAAGACTGTCTGCGTCTGTAACCATTTTCTCGCTTGACGCCTGCTGACTTGCTGGTATCCTCTAAATAGTGCCGACAGGACCAAATAGGAGAAAAAAGCCAGTACAAGAAAAAAGCCAGTACAAGAAAAAAGCCAGTACAAGAAAAAAGCTAGTACAAGAAACAAGCCAGTACAAGAAAAAAGCCAGTACAAGAAAAAAGCCAGTACAAGAAAAAAGCCAGTACAAGAAAAAAGCCAGTACAAGAAAAAAGCCAGTACAAGAATCAAACCAAGTGCATGCCAAACGTGCTATGCTCAAATTTATATGGTAGTCTGCAATTTTAACATGTTTCAGACTTCGTTCAAATCAGTGAAATTATAAAAGTTTGCAACATTTTACGCGTAAATCGCATTGTAGTGTTTGAATTGTAAATTATAGGGTATAATATAATTAAACAGACTAAAACTGGATCAACAGGCAAAAAATTATGTTACAATTCCTTTAAAGGTAAAAGCGTAGATTTATGATAATAATGCTATGTTAGATGGCTCAATTGAGGCTGAGTGTTTTCATTGGGTGTTCAAATTTAATCTGAGGTCATGACGTCATCACACCCAATGAGAGCGCTGAAAGCCTGCTCTATGGTTAATTTAGCTCCATGTGATTGGTTTTTGCAGAATGAATCTAGGATTAAAATTTAACACTAGATGGAAAAACTCAGCCTAATCTTTGAGGCCAAATTGAAACACTTTAACATTAGGAATTATTTTAAATTCTGTTGCAACAGGAGATAGATGATAGACAATCACATTGAAAAACCATTCTTTATCAATTGCAACTGCATCAATTATCAAGGTGTATGTCCAGCTAAGGATTATTCTCATAGATGAGCAGACACAAACAGAACTGACCCATATATGAAGCGTCATGGTATGAGGAGGCGTGTATAGCAAAGTCAGACCCGTTGCACGACTGGCCAGATGTACTGTCGGCTAAATATTGCATGTCGAACAAAAAGCAAAATGTGTTAACATGCTTCCTAAACAAACGCATATAAATAATTACTAGCAGATATCAAATGCCCAAATAAATTTTCCTGACCCGGACGATGATTATCAGCTAGCGACAGTTGCGTGTTAAACAGCCGCGCTGAAGGGCCTGTAACGCCATGATTTTATAGTTGCCGGTGTCGCGGCGCCAGGACTTGAACCCAGGTCTCTGAACTCCCAGTCCGACATGCCTTAGCCACTACACCGCAGCGCCTCGAAAGCCTAATCTTTAATATTTGAGTTTTTACGGGTCTTAATGGTCCCAGCGATAATCTTTATCAGACGATCACGTGATGAAATAAGTAAGATGTTGTTATGCGCATGAAGAAGATTTGATGCGATACACGATAACGCGATATGTGATGAAATAACAAAGATGTTGACATGTTATGTGTGTGAAAAGATTCAGTACATGCCGATCCATACCATAGTTTCTGTTTTGTCGACGCAGACTCCGATAGACCTTAGTGCTGCCGGAATGTCTGAACTTCCTATTAACTGCCAAGTAAAACCAGTCCATCGACTGACTGGCATACTGCCTGAAACCCATCAAACCACCCAGCGTTGCCAGTGTCAGTAGCAAGTCAGCAATCTAATTCACGAAGGCATTTTAGGAAAGCCTTAATACCTCATTGGTTTTGCCGCATTAGCGTAAAGAAAAATGATGAAAATGGCTTAAAAATAGCGCCATCTTGCTAATGCATTTTAACTCAAATATCTGACCAGGGGTTAAATCTTGCACACTTCAAACAGCTTTTTTCCACCAAACCTTCCATTCTTTAACTATATGAGCAAAAGCGCTAGAAATGCCTTCTAGAGTTAACCAAGGGTCAGAAATCAGAAAATCTGAAAGTCTGAGAGTTCCAAAGTCTCAAAGTCTCAAAGTCACAAAATGAATTTAAACTAAAATATCCAACTAGAGGTTAACGTGCAAATATTCCAAGCAAATCTGAAGAAAATCTTATCGTTTTTTGTTGCCCTGAGTCACTATTGTAACGAGCGTGTGGCATGTCGTACTCAAAAAACTCAAAACCAAGAGAACAAATGAAGGAAAAGCGCGCCGACCTTTGCCTGAGACAGGCCCTGCAGATGACCTTGCCAATCGAAGAGTCGACCTCGCAGCATTTCTTGCAGACGCGAAACCGACAAGCGGCGCACTCTAGTTTCTTGTTGAAGAGAAAGAAGAAACGGGAGAAACAGCGAATACAGTTCTTCTCATTAAAGACGTGATACTTTGACAAAACTTCTGATTTGTTGTCTTCCTCCTGAAGCTCGCATTGAATCTGACTGAAAAAAAAAAAAAATCAATTTAAACATTTCGCTTAGTTCCGTTACAATAGGCCTGCTGAATCTATGATCAAATATTATTCTATTTTTCAATTTGGATTGCAAGCAAAAGAGACAAGTTTAGATTGCTTGTGGGCGACAGACAGCTTCAGGAATGCCAATTCATAAGCGTTGGTAAATACTCTTAATTATTTGATAAAGGCTACGTTTTGTGAACGACAACCAATATGACGGCCGAATAGTAGGGCTATAGTTCAATATGCAAATGCCTTAATGGTTTTGATTTAGATTTATAAACGTTCAATATATCAATTATCAAAATTGATATTAAATCATTCTATTTTAATTTATCAAAGGTTTTGAGATACAAAACCCGACTGTGATGGCATTTAGTTCTACACCATTCGTCAATCACCATACAACTAGTTGAAAATAACAAAGGTTTTATTACAACACAAGATATCTATTATCTTGACTTTTAAAAATCTGGATATATAGTATCTTAACAAAAAATTGATCACATAATAACTAAGAATTAAAAAACAAAGTGCAAGAAGTGTACGCTATAGACCTCAGTCTTTGTTTTTCAGTGTAGAGAAGAATGGAATCCCGCTCCACGACGTAGAGAATCCGATCGCACTCCTCTTGTGAAAGATGTCCAAGGTTTAACTTCCGGCCCATCGCTACAAACAGAGGAGTTTCTGCAACTAATTAATGACTATGCAATGCCATGAAATGAACAGGTTGTATTACAGCTAGCTTAACTATACATGTGGGCTACCAAGACGATTAGAAATAGGTCGGTGATTTACAACTTCACCGCCAATTTGGTTTTTTAGGCCTACTATACGCCAACTAGGCTATTGGCTTCCACATTTTAAAAGTGCATTTTAATACCTAATTGGTTTTGTTGCATTTTAGTGGAGAAAAATTATGAAAAAAGTTTCAAAACAGCGCCATGCCAGACAGACTCGTCGAGGCTCGATGCATGTCGAGGAGGAGGCTGAAGTGGACGCTCTGCTAAGCAAAGTAACAAAGTCGCAAAGTCGCAGTCGCAAAGTGCATTTTAACTAAAAAATCTTACAGCGTAGGGGTGTAAGTAGCCTACATACACACATACATATCTAATGCTATCGAGTGAGATACTGCTATTTTGCTGGCCTATGCGTAGCGCAATGCATGATATATTGTGCAGGATAATTTTTAAAATACTGCATAGCGTACTTTATACAGTATCTGCACGTACTAGTGAACTACTGAATAGGAGCGCCTACAACGGCCTAACGAGGAATAACCTGGCTCTGACGTACTCCACGATCGGCTTACAAAACATAAACCAGCCTACCAAATAACCCGACACTTAAAACATAACTGAAATGCAACCACCCACAACGCCACGACCTCGTTAATTGCTGCAGAAAAGGCCCACTAGGCCCACTCGTCACAGTATACTCACCAGTGCACCATATGCTAAGCCTGCTTATTATGCGACGATGATGCGCAAACGCAAGTCTATCTCTGGCGTAGCAGTATCAGACTATTGGAGACTCAAGGTTAGACTCGACTTCGCTAATAATCGCGTTATCCGAATGCGGGTATGATCAGCTCGGACGCTGCTTGTCGCGTGGATGCGTCTACAGCAAACAGTCCACGCGTCCGCCGGGCCGTCGCGTTCTATTAATTCGGTCTGGGAATAATTTCCCCGACAGCGCTCTAAGGCTTTAACGCGGGTCTGCGGAACTGGGGGCGTCGGGACCATGTGTAAGACTTAAAATTTCCCCTTTTCTTATTGTAGCCTCTTCCTTCCCCCATTTACTATGTAATAATAAATGCTCTTTTTCTTTGATGCTAATAGAGATGCTATTATTTGATGCTACAATGAGAGTACATTTTTGAGTCCGTTTTTGACACTACTTTATTGTTCGTTGTCCAGTTGGGGGCCGTTCACAATTTAGATAACGCTAAAAAACTCTTTTTTTTAGCCCACCCACCTACCCCACCTAATGGATGATAACGGAAGGCTATCCACCCCAACGTTAGATACATGTAACACTAGCTTTTGATCACCCCACAAATTTCCCAAAATGTCAAGAGATGTTATATAACATTGTTATATAACATGTTAAACCACTCACCCACCCCGTATAACGCCTCCTAGCGAAATCGCTTACCACTCACCCACCTTAAAGCGTTATCTTCACCAACAAGGGAATCCCTTGTTGGTGATGGGAACGCGTCCCCACCGTCCCATACAGGCGACAACGCCGCTGCATCTATCTCTGCGTGTAAATAAATGAACCCGCAACGCAGCAGCCACTACAGTAGGCCCTAGGCGCAACCACTTGGGGGCTTGGGGGGGGGGGGGGGGTCATGAC
>JAQIWG010007363.1:0-12397 GCA_034695025.1 Chamaedrilus cognettii
GTTTCGAGACAGAAAATAGAGGTTCGGATGAGGATAAATCAAGAAACAATAAACACATTTGAATGATAGTATACTTACAGATGATAGCCTATGAAGCAAATAATCATGGACATTAGGGAATTTGGTTAGGTCAGCGAGCGAATGAGTTATGTCAAGTGAGAACACGGAGCCAGCAGTATCAACCAATCAACACAGTATCAATTTGTAAAGTTGGTCTTTTGGGACTTGATACTGCCACAGTATAATCACACCGGTGACACTCCCTATCTCTTCCATAGTATCGCTGTTTTGCTAAATGTTCACGTGTTAAATCAGCGCACTGCTCTAGCTGTGGTACCAATAACGCGATTTCATTGGTCCCTGTCTCCCTGTAGGGCTTTCTCCAGGTGTGAACCGGGAACACCAAGATGGCGACGATGTGGATGGATCAAACACGGGTCGAGTCTAGAGGGTGCTGGTGCCCATACAATGCGTAATGTACATGTATAGAACAAGCCGTTGCCCATATAAAATGCTGAAAATAGACCGAGGCGAGGGATTAGGGCCCCAATACGGTTTCAAAGTTAGAGTTATATTGGTATTCACCATTGCGAGTTAACCTCGAGTTGGCTCAATCGGCGGATTGAGTGACGTCACGCTAGGCATAGGAGATTGACAACCGTCACTTTCAACTCGCCGATTGACCAACTCGAGGTTAACTTTTAATGGTGAATACCAATACAAGGGCTAGGTTTGTGGTTAGGGATTTTAGGCAAGCAAAAGCATGGCCGGCAAAGGCACGGGCACCAGCACAACTGCGCCAACCACGTCATTGGCGCCAACCCGTCTGTAGAGACCGGAGAAATTTGCGACAAAATTGTGAGAAATATGCGCAAATTATGCGGAAAACTGGAAAAAAAAATTTACGCGGAGAATCGGAAAAAATGCGAAAAAAGCTCAAAACGCGATCGTTTTTTTCTAGGCGCCTTACTGAAGATTGAAAATGGCCAATTCAGACCAGTTTTATGTGAAATTTTGACGCTTTATTGACATTTTATGCAGAAATATGGGCAAAAGACAGTAAAATATGCAATTTATTTGTAAGAAATCGGAAAAAGCAATTTATGCCGAAATTCGGAAAAAACGCGAATATGCCAAAACACATCTAAGAAAACGCGAAAACGCGATCGCGTCTTTCTGAAGTCCTTACCCATCTTGACTCTACAGCTTCTGGAAGACGCACGAGTGTGGTCAAGGCCTGTCGCTGCAATCTATTAAACGAAGTAGGTGACCTTTCAAGGACATGCATCTATCTAGGCCAAGGCTGTACCCGCGGTACCAAGTTCACGAAAGTTACGCTATCAACAAAAGATATGTGATGCTGAATAGGGTCTGTAATTAACTTACAAGAAATGTCATCAAAGTTGTGAAAAAATGTATTTTAGCATTATGAATTATTTAAATATGTCGTAACAAAATCACGCAACAGATACAGATAGTAATTAATCGGTTTCAAATATGAATTCGTTAGTTTTAAAATTTGACTTGAAAAAATTTGCTTTGTATTGTGGGTTGTTCCGGCGTATTGTATTACGGGATGATCTGCGCACGCTGTGCATGCTGGGATATTGACAGGGTCACAACCTCAATCCATCCAATCACAATATTTGTTTACATTAGTTACATCGCCTTCATTGGTCTGATCGCGGCTATATTTAATATGAGCTATCCATCCATTTGTCCTCATGTCAATGACACACACGAGTCACAGTGACCCAAGGGGCGTCACTATAATTTGTACATTGAGGCACGTATGGAAATAGCGGGGATGGAGCTTGGCCCGCGGGCCAAACCAATTACCAACCGTCAACAATTGATTGACAGGATCATGACCCTTTAAATCCAATCACAATAATAAACCATTGTCCCCATAATTCTAATCAACTTCCGTTTTTGCTAAAAAGATCCTTCTTTTCGCCGCTGAGTCGGCTAGTATTTTGCCTTGTCTAAGTATTTGATATCTATGCAGCAGGCTATGCAGTGACTGCGCAGCAATTTAGTGATGTCACTGCTTGGGATATATCACTGGATTTAGGGATATTTAGACGATTTAATAATCTGATTTTGTAGCTTAATCCCCAGATGTCTTAGGATTTTGTTTATAAAATGAACCCACTGCCACATTTTATATTGGGAGATGGGGATATATTGGTCAAAAAATACAATCTAGGAATAGTTTAAGGTGAGATGCGCAAAATCTTGGGATTTTCACTTTTCATGCAATGGTATCACTGCGGCTATTGGCTATTGACTATAACTTAAGAGATTAGACGACGACGGGGTGCTGACTCTAATTATCGCTCACGTGTTTAGTTGATGAATCCGTAGTTATAATATTAATTATTTAGGTCAGCAAACGACTAACTTGCTTCAATTAACTGATTGTAAGTCTATTAACGCCTTTGTAAGACGTAGGAAGGCGTACGGAGCCGTACGCAGACGTACGGAGCCGTACGCGTTTGGGAATCCAGCACATTTGCTCCACGGATTTTTCTCCCACGGATATCTCGCCCACGGATATTTGGACCACCCGGGCGGACATTTGCTCCATGGCTATTTTACTCATGAATTTGATTAGACCTGATCACTGGTGGATCAAAGGTTGTGTTCATGGACGCCGGAGGGTCCCAGGGGCAGGGGGGGCACTAAACAAAAAGGGCAAAAATCATGGATAGAAGGGCACAGATCACCTTCGAAAGGAGTACATGTGGCTACGTTTCAGGGCACAAAAATCTATTTTTGAGATACGCTGTCTGAACATGACTCATGACCGGGGAGGAGGGGCGGGGGGAGGGGGAGGGTAGTCGTCTCACAGAGTGCTCGCGAAGAGCCGTGCAATAACTGCTGTATGCTGTATATTGATTTCTCAACCTGCCTAATGATGCTCTTTTTCAATTCATTTTTTAGGCCCTCATTTTTAGACGTACTGTGTTAGGTATCACAATTCAGGAAGTTTCAAGTTTCTCGAGTATGTGGTGGAGAGAGTTCAATTCTATTGACCACCTCTCCCCCACAGCCCCTCCTTAATTGCCACGCCTTTACACAAATAAGATCACCAGGTCAATCTGGCATCTTAATGTTGATAATCATACACGTAGCTTCGAGTAAAATAATGGGAGAGCAGGATCATACTTTTCGAGCTGAGCGGGCGAAAAAAAAACTGTCCTCCAGTCTGGGTGGACAATTAATTTTAATGCCTTTAATTTTCAAGAAAATTTTTATTCATATTATTTTTATTATTTAAAATTATATATATTATATTGTTTATATTGTTTTACTATTGTTTATTACTCTTTTTGAAAGGCCCTTAATTTTTAAGAAAATTATGAAAAATATTGCAATTCAGTTCAGAAGTAACGTAAGGAGGAAAAAACTCTTGAAGAAAACTGCTCCCCTGTCCCCCGTGATTTACACCCTTTTAATAATCAGCACTGTGGACGAGTGGTCTAAGTCACGGAGCTCGGATTACGGACTCGACAGCGCGTCGGTTCGAGTCCCGGCCGTGGCAAAGAATTTTGAGTTATTGCATGCACCCTTTGCAGAGGCGGTCTAAGTTGATCACTCCTGCAAATAATGATCCATGAGGGTGGAGTGCAGAAGAGAAGTTGAAGTCGAAGACGTTGATAATCATTCGACACCAGTTTACTAAAAACTAAGCCTTTGTTATTTTATTTTTATTTTTTCACATTTATTACTTCATCACAAATGGCATTACAATAATAAATTCACAAAACGAAGTAACAAGGTCAAGCTAAAGTAGAAACTCTACGAGAAGGCTTACGTCTTAGCTTAACCCGATAATACATCAATTAAGGCAAGATAAATTTCATGGAAGAAACGTAACAAATGTTCTGAATTTACGACTGAAACGTGAGTACACAAAAAGAAAAGTAGGAAAAAATAAAGCTGTATAGCCGAGAAAGATGCTTCTAAGTGAACTAGTCCAATTATCAAGTAGTCATTCTAAACACAAATGCTAAGCTTTCAGAATAATAACTAAGCCCTATCACTATACAGGAACATTAGTTTAGTAAAGAGATAGAAAATATTTAACAGTTCCACACTTAAACATCCAACTACTTTCAGCTTCACACAGACCAACCAATGGGAAGGGTCTTCCTCAGCCTTGGACCAGCGGCGCAGATGCATTGAGTTTGTACATTAGTGCGAAATGAGGGTACAATGAAACCAGTGACGTTACGGGCGTCACGCAGATGTCTAGCGTTAACATACAATATTGCATACAAGAACTAGGTAACAGTGCTTTCTTGCATCTATACGTAAATAAAGCAATTTGCTGTTTACGAATGTCTGAAACATTTAACAGATTTAGCTGCACAAACAATGGACCTGAAGATGATCGAAATGGTGAACGAGTAAACAGGCGAATGGCTCTATTCTGCTAAATCTGTAGTCTATTTAGAGCTGTGGGGCAAGCCCCACCCCACGCAATACAACAGTATATTAAATACGGATATAGTAGAGTGAAATATAAAATTTTCAAAATGTCTGCAGGTAGAATATTCTTGATACGACCTTTGATGCCCAAACCCTTTAAATTTTATTACAAGTGTGATTCAAATGTTGATTCCAGGATAATTTTTCATCAAGAATGGCACTTAAGAATTTGGTGCTAACAGTTTGCTTCAAGTTATTGCCATCAAATATAATTTCCACACTGAAGTCCTTTGGAATACGTTTGTTGCCAAACAGAAGAAAATTAGTTTTAGAGGCATTCAGTGAGAGTTTGATTTTCTTGGACCAGTCACAAATATTGCACAACTCGTCATTTACAACTTGTGTAAATTGAGTAATACTTTCGTTACTGTAAAATATATTTGTGTCCTCTACAAGCAGTATGAATTTTAGAATGTTGGAGCAGTGGACAATTTTATTAATATATAGCAAATTTTATACTGTTTGGAAATGAACAAATGTCAAAAGAAGAAAAAAAATAGAGATATCAATTTATGGCTATTTGCTCGAACAGGTTGAGAACACAAAGTTTCTTGGCATTTCTATTGATTCTAAACCTAATTGGAAGAAGCATATTGACTACATTGCTCTGAAAATATCTAAAGGGCTGGGAGCCTTGGGTCGTGTTAAAAATATTGTTCCACTAAATGCCCTGCTTATGCTGTACAACACCTTGATCTATCCATATTTAACTTACTGCAACATAGTTTGGGGCACTGCCAGTGCTTCTACGTTACAAAGGCTGGTTATTTTACAAAATAGAGCTGTGCGTTTGGTTACTCGTTCAAAATTCGATTTTCAATTATTAATTTGTTATTTTGGGACCGCTAATTAAATTCTCTCTCTAAAAAAAACAACTTTTTTTTTCATCTTTATTGCTTCAACAACAGCAGAATACGTATCGAGATAAAATTACAATGCCATGAAGCAATAGGGGCAATCAGAGGGAGAAATTTATTCCCGGTTGTAGTCACGCAGCGTGATCCACTATTTATCAGCTCGAATTCATTGAAATTGTCTTACATTAATAGATTTCAAGTTGCTCATTTTATGTGCAAAATTAAGCATCATCTATTGCCTATATCATGTGCACGATATATTACGGTTGCAGACTCTCAGCATTCTCATAATGCTCGTCAATTTGATTATTTCGTTATGGTTGGTAGTCGCACTGTCAGTCGAGAATATAGCGTAAATGTTCTAGGTCCAAGGATACGGAACTCTCTATCTAGAATATTCAGGACGCATCCAGTTTAGCTATCTTTAAACGTGAACTTATCAAACAATCTATAGAAACATATAGAGCTTCTGAAATGATCTAGCTTAGTTTGTATTTTCTGATGTCGAGTAATTAGTAATTAAGTATTTGTCATAATTTATGTTTGCATAATTTTTTGTAAGCATTGTTTGCACCTGTAATCATAGGCTGATGCAAATTTAATTTTTTTTGTTTTGCTCACTCAGTTTCCATAATGGCTTAACTGTGTAAAGTATTTGTCAATTTTGTTATACTATTACTACAACTTACCTATTGATAATTAATTTGCCGTAATATGGGTAATCATGTAGCCGTGCAGTTCTGTCCTAGTGACTGACCTGCGTGACTACCATGGGGAATAAATTTCTCTCTCTGATTGCCCCTATTGCTTCATGGCATTGTTATTTTATCTCGATGCCTATAATGTTCTGCTGTTGCTGGAGCAATAAAGATGAAAAAAAAAGAAAAAAAAGAAAAAGAATGAAAGTAGCAGTCCCAAAAGTACAAATTAATATCATTATGCCGTGTCGTTCCAAAAACTGCAAGTATAACCCGGTTGCAGTGTGAACATATACACTATAGCCTACATATTTGCCAGAGTAGGCCCTACTAGATTAGCCTATTCACCGGTCAAAATCCGGCAGGTGCTATAATATTAATATAAGGCATCAAAGATAATAAATGTATGCTGCAGGTCGATCGGGGGGTCGGTATCAGCGTCCTCGTCGCTCACTCTGCAAGACATGTAGAGGGAAACCAATGATACCTCATGAGAAGGAAAACTCGAATGTAAAACCCTTGGGAAGGCATTGGGAAACCACCCCGAGTATCGTTCCCTTGAAAATGGTGTTACAAACAAAATCTAGAAAGCCAACGACGTTAACAGGGCCACCGGTCAACTGGGTCAGCGCTGGTGTCGCGTCCGGCACGGGGGACAGTGAGGACCCCCGGATACAGCAAAAACCTTGTCCTGCCAAAGGATAGGCACTTGGAACGTAAGAACAATGCTGAGGAAGGGGAAGCTCGAGAATGTAGAGAAGGAGATGGAGAAGAATAAAATGAATGTGTTAACAATATTATACAGAAAATAGCATCTGAGATGGACTCATGGACTTAGTGCAATTTTATCTAAATAAAGTGGAAATATAGGAAAAAACTTTGATAATGGAATTTAACTCTGACAAATGTCAATCACAATTTCAAGAAGGCGACATCCTTCGGGAAATGTTTATTCCTTACACGAGAAAAATTTAGATCTTGTGACAGAAGTTAAATATTTAGGCATTACTATTTCTCAAGATTTAAAATGGAATGCTTATATTGAAGCAGCTTGTAGTTGAGCAAGAGGCATATTATGTTTTCTAGGACAAAAATTAAAAATTGCCAGCAGTCAGACAAAAGAATTGGCTTATTTTGCGTTAGTTAGACCTCATTGTGCAACTGTGTGGGATCTGTATCTACACAAATTATGAAACAGGATTGAAATTGTGCAACCAAAAATGGCTAGGTTTGTTTCAGATAGATTGTGATGTAAAGACAGCGTTACTTTTATGCTTCAGAAATCGAAATGGAGCATATTGTCGGAAAGAAGGAAGCAATCTCGACTTGATGTTTTACAAAGTTTACAATTATTTAGTACCCGTATCCTTTGAAAAATCTTATGATACCTCAAAGTTCAGAGTCAAACTCAAGTAAACAATTTATATTATCAATTTCCTCGTTTAGATATGAATGTTTATCGAAATTCATTACTACCTAGACCATTTCAGATTGGAATTCCGTTTCATCCAAGATCTTACAACAGTCATCTCTGAATTCATTTGGGATGGCTTTGTCCACAAAAGAATATTATTAATTTTTATTTTAAAATTGATGCGTACTGCAAAAAATCATGCATTAGGGTGGAGTGTAGTAGTGAAGTTGAAGTTATTGGGACTAGAATATGACCACAAAAAGTTCTAACTAATTTGCATAACCTCATTAGCATAATTTTGCATGTGCATTTAAGTACACAGTGGAACTTAAGACAAGTTTTCTCGGAACACTGGCGTACATCAATAAGTGATACTATCAGTTAGATTACTCCAGAATTCACAGAATGTTATTAAATCTTAACTAAATCAATGCAAATAAACCAAGACCAGGTCTAAATTAAGTTTTATTAAGCCCCTATAGGGGCCCCCTTGTACCGATTTGTTGCTCAAGAGCCCCTATGACACCTATGTTCCCACCAGGGTCGATTTTGAATTTCTTTTGAGCCCTTACCAGTATCATGGAGAGCATTTGGTGGATTTTTCTCCATTTTATGTGTAGCCGGGGGCCTTAGGCCCCCGTTGGGGGCCCCCGGGGTCTCCCAGAGTGAACCCCAGAGTCCATTAGGGACTTGTGTGTCAACTGTGTGACCGCTAGTATTTTCTATACATTTTTGGTCCTCATGCCAAGTGAAATGAAGATATGAAAACTTGGAAAATAAAATGAATTCTTTTGTGCCAGGGGAAGGGCAATTATTGATCCGGCTTCATTTTTGAAAAATTTCCGTATTATAGTGGAGAAAATTCACCTTGAATGCAGGCACCATTGTGCTGCGAAGCCGAGCCAATCCTCACGTAACCAACGGATTTCGCGCACATTGATTGACAGTTAGCATGGGTTTTGCTAGCAAAATTTACTGTTTAGCCGTGCAAAAGTTTCTGTACGCACAGATAGTCGTGTCAATACTTTGCTACTTTTGTGTACATTAATGGATGCTGTTAATGTTGTATTGCAATAATAATTATCCCAGTAATGTGTCATTGCTATAGGCCTAAGGCTTAAGCGAAGAAAATGACATACATGATACAGATTACATGGTTTAACATGCACTTACTGATGTTAAATTATTATTTAGTGACTGCGACTCAGTGATTTAGCGACTTAGCGACCGCCACTTAGAGATTTTGCGACGTAGTGACTTTATGACTGCGACTTAGCGTTTTGGCGACTTTACGACTGACTTTGCGACTGTGACATAGTGATTGAGCGACTTAACGACTGCGACTTAACGTTTTAGCGACTTTGCAACTTTGAAACTTTACGACTGAGACTTAGCGACTTTACGACTTAGCGATCTTACGACTGCGACTTAGTGACTGCAACTTTGCGACTTTGTGACATAGCGATTGTGTGAATTTATGACTGCGTCTTTGCGACTTGTCGACTGTGACTTTACGACTGCAACTTTGCGACTTTGCTTAGCAACGCATTCAATCTACCCTCCTGCTCGACACGCAGCGAGCCTCGACGAGTCTGTCTGGCATGGCGCATAGAGCTCTTTTGAAGCCTTATGCATCATTTTAAAAATCATTTTTCTTAAAATCAATATCAATATAAAAATAATGCAGTTCAAATATGAGATCTAAAATGCTATTAAAACCCTGTTAAACTGTTTGCACTGCTTATTTACAATTCAGAAGAAATATTGTTCTGTTTTGATGAAAAAGCACGTAGACATGACAGCGATGCAGAAAGTTGTCTGTACATGGCATGGCTAAAACGGCAGCTCCTTATAGGGAACTGAGTCACAAAGAGTGGTGCAGAGAGTTAAGTTCAAATCGGGTAGTCGCCCATCTTGGCCCTCGGGTGGTAGCGGGTGGGAGGATCCCTGTGCGTGGGTAAGTTACCGCGGCCGCCCAGGAAGGTGGCAGCAGGCACGGGAGGTTCCTCGTGCATGGGTAAGTTATCGCGGCCGCGCAGGAAGGTGGCAGCGTGCGGGAGGTTCCTTGCACGTGGGTAAGTTACCGCGGGCACACGGCCAAAGTTGAGTTGCCTCAGTGTGGTGATGGAGTTTAGTTGCTTCTTACTCTTTCTCGCTCTCTCGTGGCTGACTGTCTCTCTCGCCCCGCTGCTTAGCCGAGACGGGAAGAGGGAAGGCAAGGGGAGAAGGGAAGTAGATGGACTCTCGTTGACGTTCGATCGGACTCGGTCGTTTTGCCGTACCGCGTGGGCATTTTACTGAGCTGTGTGGGCAATTTACCGCGCCAGGCGGGTAACTTGCCGCGCTGAGCGGGCAATTTGTTCGTTTATATTACCAATTTACTCCTCAAAGGACTTCCGTTGAAAGACAGCCCGCGGGAGGAGAGAAGACGAGTTGAGAGAGCACTTATCCTAACTACTAATTCTTACTGCCTATGGCGAACGTATAGAAACGCAGCTCTAAGCGTCCCAGAAGGCTGCGCAGTCTTAGAAATATCGAAAGTTATGAAGTGTTCTGTACAGAAATTAAAACAGCGTAAAAACTGCCATGCACGAGTGATGCAAAACGCTAGCAGAGTTGCTTGCCTAAGTTCCGGCGTCCAAGCGCTTGTATCGATGCTGCACCTTCCAGCCCAGCATCCAAGTTCCATACACATGCACTATGCTGTTGCGCAAATTCCTGCACACGCTGTCTCTACACACTGCCTCTCGTTACGTCGACCGTCTCGGCCAAAAGTTGCACGCCGACTGAGAAAGAGCGCTGCGCCGGCTAAAGTCACGCGCCCACTAGACCTGCACAGCGCATCACAATCAGAAAATACAGTCACTGTGGCTCAAAGTGTCAGCAATACTGATCGACGAGAGGTATGCGTCATAAGAAATCCTAATTAGCAGCTCAAATGTCAGCACAAAAGTATGTTACCTTTACACAGCATATAGCACAATGCACTTAACCAAACCTATTACATAATACAGATAATAGGGTCCACAGTGGCCCTAATGAAGTTGTTGCAATGTCCTGTACAAATTGATCACAATAGGGACAAAGTTCCTGTCCTGTACGCATTGATCACAATAAAGACAAAGATTAGGGTGCAGAGTTTGTTGAGGAGTGCAGGAAGAGACCGTGGCCGTCGCCACTACAGGCCTAACCTTTTGACCAAATTTTGGTCCTAGTTATAAAATGCAGAGTACACAAAATAAAGCGATGCCCCCTAGGTATTTCTTTTTTACTTGTACGTCTAAACTGAGGCTGGACATTTGGGCAAAATAAAAAATTAATTGCTATATAACAAAAGGTGAATTGAAAAAATTTGCTAAAATATATTTACTAAAAAATGAATAATTTAAATTTATCTTCTGCTTAAAAGATAGCTAAATTTATTTTTCATTGCAACAAAATCCTGTCTCACCATTGACCAATGCATTATGAGGAACGCTCCTGATTTTTTTCAAAATTTTCTGAACATATTTGTTTCCAAAAAAGATCTTTGTTTTTATTTTATGCAGAATTTATTTTTAATTTTGCAAAAATATCTCGCCTTACTTTTGTCCTATATATCATGGGCATCATGTAAAAGAAAATTATTAATGATCCCAAATCGGGACCCGTTCCGAAGAACACCCAAGAACGTAGTTAGTTGTATGTAGGCCTTCATATACACGGTGATTCAGGAAAATGGGAACCAGTAGAATGATCATTATAACTCACCCAATTTCCAATCGATGTACATGAAACTTTAAGGGCCCGTCTATTTTGCGAAACGTGAAGCGTGAAACGGCAAAAAATGGTACTGTATGATCGAGAGCGGAAATACCGACCGAGACCATAACTGACTGGCTGAACGTGGGACGAGTGCGAAGAAGACGAGTGTCAGCGATGTCTCTCTTTCTTGTCCCAGCTGCCGGATACAGACGGTCATTTTGAGCGTTGCTTGGCCCCGCCACAGTAAATATCTTTTCATATGTAAAACATATGAACTTCACCATACATGCTGGCTAACATTGAAACAATAAAAGTGACCGGTGGAGCCATACTTGCATGTTTGCCTCTGTCAGTTCCTGCACCCTACACTTTTTTAAACACTTGAGACGCAAGTCAAATTTCACAATGTGATTGACGGATGTCTGAGAAATATTAATTTCACGTACAATTTGTCTCTGTGTTGTGTGTGTCTGAGGCTTGTCATCTTGACTGAGCACTGACTGACCAACATTGTGAATAACTTTGGTGTTCAAGTCTCAGGGGTCTCTTTGATGCCTTTTTGGAGCCCACACAGGGGCTCCATTGGGCCCCCCTTCTGATGCCCCTTTGGGGCTCAGAAGCCCTTTTGGGCTCATGGCTCCTTTTTATCCCTTGAAGATCTCTTTTTATCCCTCATTGCTTTGTTAAGACTGCATCTGAGTCAGTGTTCCTCTATTTTGATGTTTTTCGGGGACCTTAATAGGGCCACATAGGATCTCAGAATGTTGGAAACTCAGTTCTCTGGTTCCAATGTATAAGGGAAAGGGAGATGCGATGCAGTATGATGGCTATAGGGCTATTAAACTGCTGGAACACAGGATGAAGATACTGGAGCGGGTCCTAGAGAAGAGATTAAGAAAACAGATAACGATTGCTAATATGCAGTTTGAATTTATGCCTTGAATGGGAACAGTTGATGAGATATACATAGTGAGACAGATGGAA
This sequence comes from Chamaedrilus cognettii, assembly GCA_034695025.1. Taxonomy (NCBI): domain Eukaryota; kingdom Metazoa; phylum Annelida; class Clitellata; order Enchytraeida; family Enchytraeidae; genus Chamaedrilus; species Chamaedrilus cognettii. The sequence goes on from JAQIWG010007363.1 coordinate 12,195, forward strand.
GAAAAACATAAGGCTAAATCAGTAAGTTATATTACGCCTTTGTGGATCTGGAGAAGGCTTTGATCGGGTGCCAAGAGCGGTTGTAAGCTGGGCTCTGAGAAAGTTGGGGGTGGATGATTGGTTAGTTTTTTTTTCCTTTTTTTTTTTTTTTCTTTTTTCAAGTCCGCTTTCTTTATGTAGTCTGTTGCACTTCTCCCGCACCT
>JAQIWG010007364.1:0-12395 GCA_034695025.1 Chamaedrilus cognettii
CTAAAATGTTGGAGTGGTAACACTGATAGACGTCACCATCTATGTATATTTACGACGCCTATGTATTTTTAAAGTCGTGCTACTACTCGGTTCGTATCCGGATCCGGCAAATAGTACATCCAAATACTCGGACTCGGTGGAAATTGTCTACTCGGTTATGCCCTACACAGAACCGCTCCCGCTTCTTTAGTCGCCTTTTACAATTAGCCCGACGAGCTCTGGGCTGCAAGCCAATTCTTTGATTTGATTTTAAAAGCAGGTACTTCTTAATCACAAATGACAGAAATGTTCTGGTCAGCCGCTGACTTGATGACTAGCCTTACCCTAGGTTTTTCCAACTCAAATTTTTTTTTAGCGAACTCAGTGGTTCCATCGACTAAAATTAATCTGAGGATTTATGCCATCAGGTTTTTCAATCTAAATCCTTCCTGTTAATTGCTTTATGATAAATCCATGGATTTAAGCCTATTTGCTAGCACCCCAATATCGACGAATTTAAATCATGGATTTAATTAAATCCGCAATTTGCTTAATCGTTATTGGAGAAACCCAAGGACCGTTAATCCACCATTTTCTAGATGTTAAATCCTGAATCACCATTAAATCCGTGTTGGAAAAACTAGTCCTAAATGGTGATGTAAAACCATAAATATGATACGTCACAATAAGTGAATTTGGAGAATTGAAGCAAGTTCAAATAACTCTATTTCTCGTCCTCAGCTGTGTAATTAACTATAAATAAAATGAAAGGCTGAAATTAATCATTTGCATAATGGTAGTCATTTTCTTGTAGATGCCATTTTTAGCACGTATACCGTATCAACATGAGGGACCGTATCAAATTGCGCCTAAAAATTTCAGGGCAAAAAATTAATTTTGTTTTTGGCATACAAAAATTGGCATGGATCATAGGAAAATGATATTAGATAAAACAATTCTCAAAAACATATAAAACTTTCTAACAATACAGTGTGGGCCATATGAGCGTATTTCCCTGTTCATTAAGAAAGCAAGTAAATTTCCATCACTAACCCGAAGCCTTCGTACTCGTTTTTCCCGAAGTGCTTCTTGCGAACGAGCCGCGGCACAAAGTCCATGAACGACAGTCTCATCCCCACGGGGCAATGCCCGGGATGAACCACCGGGGGAGGACCGTAACCCAGCACTACGGGGGGGCCGTACCCTTGCGGAGCCCCGTAGCCCTGGGGCACCGGGCTAAACCCAGGCTGCGCCGGGTTGTAGTTGGGCTGCGGAGACACAAACGCCGGCATGGGGTATCCGGGCTGTGGGGAACTGTATCCTGGCTGGTTCGCGCCATATTGCGCCGGACTGTAGCCAGATTGTCCTGGGACGCCATAGCCATTGGGAGGCTGCCCCTGCGGGCCCCAAACAGCCCCGGCCCCGTCTGGGAAACCCGATGGAAGCGGGGTGTAGGGTGGTGGAACGTCGCCCCCTCCCATCGCCTCGGGGGCTGAGGGAATTGAGGGGCGGTGGGATCTAGCGGAATTGTTCTTGGCGCTCATAGTGATATGAGTGTGTAAGAGTGAAGGTCGTAATACCGTTTATTTAACTTCTAAAATACAAATAAATACTAGATACACTACGTGGCATCTAACAAAATATATCAGTCTTTATTTCATCATGTTATAAACTTACACAATTTTCACCTGCGCCTAAAAATATTTACGTGAATATAGCCCATAGTTTCACAACCATCACCTATATAACGGCACCAATTATTTAAATAGAAGACATTTAGAGAAATACAGGATGACAATTTCACGCCTGATTCTACACGTGCGCCCATCCCACAACACTACACTAATAGTAATAGCATGAGTGTTCAGCGACAGCCAACCAACTACAATAAAGCGAGGATGGGTACGTGGGATTAAATTTTAAGAACCGTGTGTAGTATCAAAGACTATTAAGGTCCGGTTCTGAGTAAGAGGGCCACCTCAGAACCGCTCCCCCCTCTTTAGTCGCCTTTTTACGACTCGCCCGGGGAGCTCTGGGCTGCAAGTCTATTCTTTGTTCCCCGACATGCTGGGGTATAAAGCGAGGATCCCTTGGGATCATCCATTTATTACGTCAGCACTACGGGGGGAGGGGTTGGAGGTCTGGTGACGCTTGGTGGCGGGGTCAAAATGGCCTAAAAAGTGGTGACGTAATCAATGGATGACCCCCTTATAGGCCTATTTACTGTATTTTCTGAAGGCTACCTGAATAGAAACCACTTTGTCCCGTAGGCCTACAGGTAAATAACAAGCGGCTATTGTACACTACACCAAAACCGACTAATTATCATAAAAATATAACATTCGGTCAGAATTTACGATAGTTAGATATCAGAAAAGTTGAATGATTTACGCCGAAGTCACTACCCCTGCCAGCACCTGTAGCAAACAACACTGGCGGTAAATATAAACAGTGCAATTGCTTAGTTTCAGTACAATTTTAATTACGTATGTATACTAAAATCTATTTTTAGATCCTTGGTTAGTGTGACCAGATGCCAATATGCAACGGTGTGGCACTCACTGCCAACTGCGAGTCTGCGATGTCGTGAAAGTCACGTGAAAAATTCGAGCAGTCTGCAACGGGTGCAGTTTGTCTTCACACTCCACAGCGTCGATACTGAGGCATGATCGCGGTATTTGCACCGGGGACCTGCTCTCGACCATCTTCTTCCAGCAAAAGCTGAACATTAATTGCCATGTCATCTATGAAGAGAGGGTTCTATAGAGCTATATAGAGGTTCAATGCAAGGTATATGCAAAGGGTGCAACGTCCAGTCGACGTGCTGAAAAGGGGCCTAGCTACCCCTAGCTTAGCGACTAGACCTTCACATCCATGTATACAGTACTTTCTGCGGCGAAAGCCAAATCGAGTTTAATTACCGCTCTCCGCTCTCCGCTGTCCGCTCTCCACTCTCGGCTCTCCGCTCTCAGAGCAGCACAGATCTGCTCAGAGCTGCTCGGAGCTGTTCAGAGCTGCTCATAGCTCCTCTGAGCTGCTCAGAGCAGCTCTGAGCTGCTATTAGAACGGAAAGCGGAGAGCGTGGCCGCGCGTAAAGCGACGAGCTCGATCCTCGCTGCAGTGCAATGGAATGTGGACACTCCATGCAGAGGCACTATCATGCGTCCCGAAGCCGCTCTCGATTGATTGATAGTGACCATTGTCGGGTCAAGCGGTCTCACATCGGTTACCACCGGTTTGGCTACTGTCTGCCCATTGCTAGAGCATTGGCCGCGCCTTGGCCACGCCCATTCACCTCACCAGCTTGGCTTGCGCTCCGAAGATGACTGTACGTAGAGAGGTGCAATTTACAATACAGACTCTGAGGGCGCAACGTCCAATCGACGTGCTGAAAAAGGTCCGACCCCTACATGTAGGTTACTTGTACTCTTGAATATAAGCAATTCACCCGATGATTGTCCTTGCTGGTAGACCTACAGGAGCTGCAGCGATGATCCAGCGATAAAGACAACAGTCATAGCCTACAGTACATGCACATTGCCGTCAACAAGACAAAACAAGACAAGGGAACGCGATCGCGATGGCTTAAACGTGGATTAATGTGGATGCAATTTTTCAAATGGCGACATTGCGTACGCTATACTAAGTCTTCCGTTATTTAAGTAGCTTGCATTAAGCTTCGGCCATTATAAATTATTTAGATTGTAGGCCTACATGTTCATGTATAACATTTAGGCCCAGCTGTTCAATATGGGGGTCATTTGGTTTTAAATAATCATAGAACAAAAATGACGTCACGATCCAATCAGATTGCTCAAATTCGATCCAGGATTGTTTCAATAACACGCCAATATTGGAGAGTTATTCAACTAATCCCGGATGATTCGACTATGGTTTAAATAACTCTCCATTGTACAACTCAGCCTCAGTGCTGTAGTTACGGGGATGGAGGCCCCTGAGTTACCAGCCTGGACCTCCTTTAACTAATTGTTATCGCCAGAAAAGACGGCCGTGGGAGGTCCTCAAAAGAGCCCTTTCTACTTTTGTCAGAGAGGGCCGGAAGTTCCTTGTTAAAAAATGAACAAGTCCCGTTCAGAATGGCTTCATAATATTGCGCGTTGCTTATAGTAGGCCCCCTACAGGTTATTTGTGAAGGCATTAATTCGTAATATAGGCCTATACAATCGCCAGGACATTGTAGGCTAAATGAAAAGACAAATCTTTAGGTTACATGTACAATGGCGACTCCTACATGTTACAGGATCACATGCGTTGTGTGATCCAATAAGCCTTATGCATGCGTGGGTCGCAGTCAACTCAAAATGTGACGCAAGAAAATGTCTTCATATCATCTGAGGCTATATGACAATTTTCTTTGCTTCGGCCAGCACGGGTCCGACGGGCTTCGTTAGAAGAGCTACGGGTCTTATGAGCTCCTGAATACGGGATTGAGGGACACGGGCAGGGACAGGGGCACGGGCAGAGAGAGAAGCAGCTAGTTGTCGATAATTATTGACAATGAGGCGAATACGTGTAGGGTTCCTACAGCCTACATGTAGGCCTACATGAGCCCCCTATGCATTGTAAGTTATGGCAAGGCCGTGCACACCGCAGATCACTTGAGATGCAGCGGCGTGTAACCATGGTACCAAGAGAGCACAAGTGCACGGACGCACGTGCTTTATTTCTTAATTATTGCCAATCCATGATTCTACAGGCTGCAGGATAAGTGTCGTGCCTTATTCTTTGAGAACGTGTTTGTCTTGCTCCTTCGTCAACGCCATGGGTTTTGGCGTAATTATTCAATTTTAGGCTGCGCTTGTGTAATCATAGCTATGCAAGCCAATGCCGTATGGTATTCTACACCGCGTCCCGATGAAAATCGGGACGGTCGAAACTATTTGACTCGATCAAAACTTACCAGATTGATCTGCACCTGCAGCCGTATTTTAACGCTATACATTGCACATTTTGTAGAGAAATGTGCGAACTCTTGTAAGAATTATGCGCGTTTATAAAACAATGCAGACAAAATAGTTTCTAGAATAACGTGTATACAGTGTAGTTGCTACGTATTGTGTGCAGCCAAGTAGCAAGGAAGCAGGCACAAAATTCATTCACACATGTTTCTATTCAATTCAATTCAATTCCATTCGATTTATTCATCCATACATCATGTGCCCAAAGTAATAACACGCAGCATACAACAATAACTTCACAACGTACACGACAGAAAGATGAAAGGGATAACGAGATTCCTCTCGGAACACTAAACGTCACCCCGTGTTAATTACTAGCAGTCAGATTGCACTTGCAGCCTCAATAACAATACAAAAAACTCTATGTCTTTCAAGACATTCTTGCAACAGTAGCAGTCTCTAGAAAAAACATGCTAATAAATTATGAGCAAAGTAACAATAGCTAGAGTTAATCAAATTGCAAATTTATATTTCTCACGACGTTCAAAAATTCAAAGTGTTCATTTTCGTGCTTCGTGTACACGTGACAGAAGACTTTGTATGTATGTATGTATGTATGTATGTATGTATATTGCACTTTTAACGCACCAAAAATATGTCATGTAAACAGAGATGGAAAAACATCATTTGCTTGAATCGTAGGTGCGGGAGAAGTGCAACAGACTATATGCAGAAAACGGATTTGAAAAAATGAGTTTTAAGCTTGGATTTAAAGGAGAAGAGGGACTTAGACGATCTGATGTCCTCCGGCAGATGGTTCCACTTTCTATTCGCTTGATGCTCAGGTACGGAGTGTACAGCCAACACCTCTGCTGGAGGAGCGCGTCTAACTTAGGCTACTGGCATTCCTGACGTTAACCCATAGCAGGAAATTTTAGCTAAAATGCAGTTTGCGACTTAGCGACTTTGTTATGCATAATTATGCTTGAAAAGTGGCAGCTATTTTATCACAAGATCACGGATTGAGCCATCAAACAGTGATGTTCCCGTCTTCTATCTCCCGTACAGTACGCAACAAGGAGGACACTTTGAATATCAGCTGTGACTAAACTTGTTTGTCACCGTAGGAAGTCGAAACACAATGCTTGGCTACTAATGATGGGAACTTTATTTTGTCGGTGCTGCTTTCAAACGCGCATTATTTTTACAAGAGGACTCACAATAAGCATGTATTTGTGTGCAAATTCGCTAATCGGTGCTAATCTGGCTGCAGTCGGAGAGTTACAAACCCAAATATTCTGGTTACTATGGCTGCAGTTGTTGTGTAAAAAAAATTCTGACCGATCTGATAGCTTTTGACCGAGTTACGACTTATCGGGTGTCTATTGCAATTTGCATCGGGACACGGTGTAGGTTATATTGTATACTGTGTAGCTCGTCGCCTACACGTACATTGTACATTGTACCTGTATGTGTATGAGTGCGAGCACGCTTGAACAGACTTATATGTAGGCTAACGTGACACGCTCATAACTGCCGTCAAAATTAACGGCATCAATCCTTTTGGTTCCCTTCGTTTTTGATCATTACAATTCCTTTTTTATTCGGTGTAAGAGTTCATAATGGCTTTAATTCTTTCAGTCTAAACTAAATCGTCGCTCAAATTCAGTTCACGCCAGAAAATTAAATATAAAGCCCCCGGGCTCGGGAGTCATTGGCCCCCAATTCCCCAGCGGGTTGATCCGTATCTTTATTTGCGCCACAAGCCAATTAGCATAATCACATTCTTGTACAACTGCAGGCCATGTATGAAATTAAACTGCGCGTAATTTAAGTTTGATATTTGGGCCGCGTTCGAGGCGATTGGTAACGCTGCGATCGCTTTAACGATTGGACAATAGAATTTTGTGAGGCTCCAATAATCGCCGTGAGCCACTCCCTCACCGCTGTACACGGCAGGTCTATTGCGACACCCGTTGTTTCATGATCGCAGACGGCATGCATGCTAAATCAATGCCTGATCCTTAGTAGATCTCCCCCCTCCCCATTACCCCTCTACCCCCTCTCCCCCCCCCCCTTCCCGTGCATATGCCAAAGCTTCCATGTGTTGCTGTAGCCTAACGCACGCCTCCACAAACAACTCATTGTTCCTGTGGTTTCTCGCTTAAATTAACGTCAAAGAAATACTAGTGCGCACCAGAAAGTCGGCGACAAACACCATACACGTAGTGCCGCTGCCACTAGGCCCGCTAGGCCTGCAAGACCCACTTGGTATTCGTCGTCAAGGCTTAGCAACATTTACTTGACGACTGCGAGGTCATGGCGTGGATACACGTCGCTATTTAAACGCAGAGGTTCTACGCTGGTGAAGAATTATCTACTCGTTGACAGCGTGGAGCGGCTGAATTAAAAGAGGCGAAGTTACGCAACATTGCGTTAAAAAAAATAATTTCGGCGTCGAACATTTCTCTCATCACACAAATAAGGTGAGTAAAAGAAAAGGGCGACTAGCTTAAATTAGCAGAATATAAAAAAAAATCAATTTTGTGTAGTAGTAATGCACTCTAAGGTCGTGTATACATGCAGATTGCACGTATTGGCCTACAGATGCAGCGCACACAAAATTACAATACCTGATAGGGTTATGAAAATTATGATATCAGTACGGCTTGCATCATACTCATGATGATGATACGTACATGCATATATACAATATACGACATTAGTGTTCTATTTTCGGACTAAGATCGATTAGCCTATGCAAGTTCTAATGATACCCAGCGTCTGATATAGCCAAAATTCCATATGACCATTGACCAGTTTGGGCTCATCATCGATCGCCGTGTAGCCTATATGGGCCTATCCCCAGCTAGTATTTTACATTATCACTTATAGGCTACAGTACGCTTGCCTTCCGAGATTGCTTCCGGGACGCCATTCGTGAAATTCAAGCGCTCAGTAGCAATGGTCTGAGTTCAGGTTTGCGGCAAGCCATTCCTCAAAAAGTGAGAGTCCTGCTCCCTATAGCCTAATTATAAAACAGGAGTGGTGCTATTCCTAAGCTTTCATAAATCGACTAGGTGCAGAGCAACATTTTCGTACGCAACGAACGTAGATTTCAGCGCGCTATGCGACGCCTGTGCACTTAAAATTTGACGTATCCCTTACCAGTTGGCAAGTTGCCACTGGGACTTACATGCAGACTACTTTTGGCGTGCTTCTACGCATACTAAATTAAAGTTAACGAAGAGTTTAAGCATTGAGGCCGAGTGGTCTAAGTCTCTGGTCTCGAATAATTATTACGAGCGCGGCAGTTGTAGACCTAGGTTCGAATCTTAGCCGTGTCAAATATATCGAGTCACTTCGTGCTTCCGTAAGTGAAAAAGATAATTTATATTCGTCGTTCATAAATGATTCTATGATACCTATACCATGCAGTCTGCGGTGGAACCACCACCATCAACTGGTGCAATTGGGCATCTCCTACTCCCCGCAAGGCGCTACTAAAAACGATACTTAACCCCAGGACTGTTTGTCCCCCGCAGAATGCACTCCTCACTTCCCTTGGCGGCGGCCCTCGTGACGCTCCTGTGTCTGTCGGGCCAGTGCGGGGCTCAGGTGACCACCCCTGCGCCCATCAGCTGCTACAACTGCACGACGGACTACGTGACGGGGGCGGACAACAGCAACTGCGGGACGGCGGGGGCAAGCACCCCCACGGCCGGGGGCTGCAGCTCATGCAGCCTGACCCTCTCCTGTACGAACGCTTTTCGATATTCATTAGAAATTACACTATCGACTAATACTCCTTAGGTCATTAGTAATCTGCGTTAGACCCATAGATACATCTGTATCGAAATTTCTGACTGGTAGCTGTTTGTCGACGTTCAGGCAAGGGTAGAGTCGAATGAGATCAACTAGAGCGGGTGTCGTCACAATCATGAACGCCGCTGTCGATAAAGACGCGCCGCACAAATTACCTTATCTTAACCCCTAGTTGGACAGTTTAGTTAAAATGCATTTTGCGACTTTGCGGCTTATACGACTGTGTTACTTTGAGACTTTGTGACTTAGTGACTGTGCGACTTCGCCACCCCTAGTCGGATATTTTAATTAAAATGCATTGACAAGGTGGCTCCATTTTGAAGCTTTTTTTAGAATTTTGCTTTACTATGATGCAGCAAAACCAATGAGGTATTAAAGGTTGCAGTATTTATTGGTAGTACAAACCGACTATAAGTGTCTCGTTCTATATACAAAACATTACTTTGCATGCAGTTTTGCATGCATGCAAATTTTATGACAAAGCGCTGAAGTGACGTCACAGTTCCACTGACTGCTGCGCTGCACGTCGGCTCGCAGTGGTACATTCAATGGCATAGTGACGTTAGCTCGCTGTATGTATTTTGATTACAAATTTTCCATGCATGCAAATCTGCATGCAAATATGCATCGTTGAACGAGAGCCTCAAGTAGCTGTTGGCGCGCTTCAGACCCGGCTGGAGTGCCTGTCTACACGCGCGGCTGCAGCAGCTCGATCATCAGCAACAACTACTGCACCCCTAGCGGAACCTGCTACTGCTACGGGACCCTCTGCAACACGCACGCGTTCTCGACCCTTGGCTCGCTCCAGTGCTACTCCTGCTCGAGCGCGAACGGCATCGATAACGGATGTGGACCCGTCGTGAACCCAAACTCCATCTACGTCACCAAGCTGTCCGGATGCACGGCCTGTGGGCTGAGCATCGCACCCTCCGCACGTGAGCAGCGCTACAACTTCAAAGTCTTGATTAATTTTTGAGAATGAAAGCTTAAACTGCCAGTATCGTAGTATACCTTTGCGTACAGTTCTTATCGTTTGTGATATGTGATTTATTGATTGACATGAAACACTGAGCGTTGAATTTATATGCTTTTTTATTTATATGACGGAGGTTTTAACTTGCTTTTAGTGTATTTTATGCCGTTCTATATAGAGCGTTTTAAATCGTAACGAGCATTTAAGGAACTGTCATATCATTTCTCAGCGTCGACGAGTTTTATACGTCAAAGCTTTATAGTATGACACGTGCAGAACCTTCACAACGTAAGAGCGTCTTGAGTGTGTCGCACCCAGGGCATGTCTGTCCAGATATGAACACGTCTCCGTGTTCATATCTGCTAACATCCTGTACACGCTATGATGTTCGTAATAAATAAATTTTATTTGATTCGATTCGAGTTAGGGAGGAATCCAACGGATGCGTTAAACCGTGATTCTATTCATGCACGGTAAAAAAAAATACACGCGGCGAAATTGCGCCAATGAAACTGAGACGTATTTCCATTTCTATTTATCTTGTATTTTCTCCGCGCATGCACGAAATTTACGCGCATTTTTATGCGAATTTACGCGCATTTTTATGCGAATTTACGCGCATTTTGATGCGAAATTTACGCGCATTTTGATGCGAATTTACGCGCATTTACGAGCATTTGCGTTGTATTTGAGCGTTGACGCATGAATGCATGGTCAATGCATGATCGCGAAACTGAGATTTTGTGCATGCACGAAAAAAATACAAGCGTCTAATTTTCGCGTATGTGAGGACTGCCCCTACTGTTGGAGCCTCCGCAGCGTCATTTAGACAGCGGCTGTTCCTACGCCCGCTCCTGTAGAGCGCAACTGTCACATCTCCGATTCCATTTCACCATTCCTACAGGCGCTTGTTTATTTTAATCGTTTTATCAATTCGCGAAATTCCTTAATTAATATTCCGTGCGCTCGAAAATGTCACGCTGGCTTTCGTTCGACGATGCATTTTCTGCATGCAGATTTGCGTGCATCAAAAGTTTATAACTAAACTACAAACGCTGAAGTGACCTCAGAGTTTCATTGACCGCTGCGCCGCGCGTCGGCTCGCAGCGGTAGACTACAGTTACTTGCATTGTGACGTCAGCTCGCTGATTGTATGTTAATTCCAAACTTTTAATGCATGCAAATCTGCATGCAGAAAATGCATCGTAGAACGAGGCCCAACTTGTATGCGGATCTTTGAACAACGGTCTGATGGTTCGTTGTTTCCTCCCTCAGCGGTGCGCTCGGGTGGAGGGTGGACGCGCAGCTGCCTCCACGACACCGACGTCAACAGCACCTGCTCAAACAACGTCAACCCCTCCTGCTTCTACCGCTGCACGACCAACCTCTGCAACACGAGCGCGGCCCGGCCGGCGCACCAGGCGGCGCTCTCGACCCTCGGGGCGGCGCTCGCCCTCGTGGCCGCCGCGCTGAAACTCGCGGCTTGAGGGCAGTAGCGATTAATTCGAGCCTTCCACAACAAGAGGGGTGCTTCAGGGGGTGGCTTCAGGGGGATGCTCCAGGGGGGTGCTCCAGGGGGTGCTCCAGGGGGGTGCTCCAGGGGGGCTTGAAAGTACGATCAAACGGTGTACATGATATTTTTCATTTCCGTATAAAACTCGCGGGGGACGGGGGGTTTGACAGAAACTTCTAGCCTCCCTAAGGTTTAATAGCCTACACAGTTTCTGATGCATACAAAGCCTTGATCTGGCTGCAGGGGCCTAAAAACCATGGCATCTAGAGGGGGTTTGACACCCCCAAATCCTAATTTTTTAATGTCAAATTTTTACCTAAATGGGCTTGGCATAAATCAACTGGGTGGGGGCTTGAAATTTAAATTGGGGGGGGGGGGCTTACCCCTTCCATGTCTCCCCTGGAACCGCCACGGACTAAGGGCCGGTCCTGAGCCAGCGGGGGGCGGGTAAACAAACTGATGGGCGAGCTTGATACAAACCACGCCCAATTGTCGCAAACCACTTCAAGTTAGGTTAGGGTTAGCCTAGGGTTATATTTCAAAATAGGTTATAAAAAGTTTCCTAGTTTGTTTCGGCCGTGTATAATTTTCGGCTGCAGTAATAAAATTCGAAATTACGACAACGTCTGCGGAGTGTTGTTCTAATTATTGCCAAATGTTCTCTTGTCTTGGATGGAAGCAAATTAGTCGCTATATACATTGCATCGTACATCACAATGTAGGCCTACTTAAATGTGAAACCCGTAACAGCGTACAGCTGACAACATGCATAGGCCTATTTAAAATTGTCGCTTCGCAGACAAAACGTAGGCTAATGGCTAATTGCTCGATTCGCTTACGAAACTACCGCACGTGCGATCAGTAGCCTGACAATATGCCTTTTGTCAGGCTTAATTAACCTTATCACTCTGAATTCCTAGATAGGGCTAATTACCAGTACCGGATTTACCGAGGGACGCACGGGGCGGGTGCCCCGGGTCTCCGCAAATAAGGGGCCTCCGAAAATTATGCACATATTTTTTTGCAGTATTTCATTTGAAGCGTATAGCGTAACGTGCATAAAATGCGCTTTACGCTACGTTATGATTCGTAATGATTAATGACTGACAAATGATTAATGACTGACAAATGATTAATGACTGACAAATGATTAATGACTGACAAATGATTAATGACTGACAAATGA
>JAQIWG010007365.1:0-12395 GCA_034695025.1 Chamaedrilus cognettii
ACCTCGAGCAAGGCAAGCGTCTGGAAGATGTTGAGCAGAGTCTTGATATCCGCGTACAGACCGACATGGCTGCTGTGGGTGTCGTAGTGCATCACGGCCACCACTGCAATGACCGTCCATCTGTGCACCCAACACAACACAACGCATCATCAACACTGCACGATGAGCGCAGCGCAAATTGCTTGAATCCCTGACTGTCGCTGATACAAAAAAGGGCTCTGAGTCCCTGACTGTGGCCGATACACAATGACTGCAGAAAAATGCGGCACAAAAATACAAGAAATTACGCAGTATTTACTAAAGTTGACATTTTAATGCGCATAGTACGCGATAAATTAATGAAAAGTTGCAATACAAGAATAATTTAATTTAATTCATAAAATTGCTTCAACATACTTGCAGCACTGTCAACTGTATTGGTTTCACTCATCTGCTTCATTGATTGCATCAAACGATGCAAGTGAAGCTTGACGAGCATCGTTGTGTTTGTGGCGGTGAGATTATGAGTCTCTTGTCGCCATCTATAGGCCTATTAATTCAAATTCTTTGTAACACTGTCAATTGCAAAATTTTCTGGAAAAATGCGGCAGTTTTGGAATTTCAACAAAAACGCAGCAAGTCGACAAATTTTAAGAAATACGCAAAGTTGTCGAGCTTATAAAAAATCACGAAAAATGCAAAAAACGTGATCGCACTTTTTTGCAGTCTCTACCCCCAGCAAGCCGAGAAACAAATAGGTTAGCCCATAGCACTTAGTACAAAACACGCAGCTAGATATCGCAATAAAATTAATCAAGTCATACACGCATGGCTCGCAAGTTAAATAGTTTAGGTCACATTATAACTAGACACCCTAATGATAAATACACCGAAAAATCTACTTTATCGCTCAGTTTAAAAGCCATGATTCCATCAACGCTCACCCCACGGCCTGCACTAAGTTGTAGAGAAACAAGTAGACGACGGAGATGCGCACGCTCCCCTCCGAACTGATCTCGCTCCCGCCGCCTCGTCTCGCATGCTCGGCCTTCATTGTCACCGTGGCAATAACTGGCACTCCAATCCCTATTAGGCCTACTGGTAGTACTACTACTAGACTATGAAGAGATCGATGTTGATGTTAGATAGGGTTGCGGTCCGATCAGTGATGCCATTGAACCAACGCAAAATATCCTTAGATTCTGCGTATCTCGGCAAAGAATATCCCTAGATTTCATTTTTGACAAAGATTTCCCAGCTTCCATTGTCAAATTCGTTGTTTTAGAAAAAATATCCCCAGACATCTCGGGATTGCGTTCAAAATTAGATGCTTCAAATATAAAATATCCCTAAATCTAGTGATGAAAGTATCTTAGCATTTTCATCATTGATAGAGTCCGATAGAGTGGCGTCTATAAGCTAAAACAAATTGGTCGTTGCACGTATTGAGATACTATAATCAGTGCTATAATCCCGTCATAGTTAATCATATACTACTTTCGGCCTACTGCAGCGAAATGTAGGCCTATACAGATGGTTATTATTGTTTAGCTTAGCTCAGGGATAGTTAGTTAGTTCAGGGATAGTTTCGTGTTAGTTTAAGGTTAGTTTAAGGTTAGATTCGGGTTAGGGAAGGGTTATTTCATGTTTTAGTTCGTGCATTCTCCAGTTTGTTTTGCGCTAATAGACGTGAGTGTCCGAAAGGTCACATTCAGTGCTACTATTGGACCAAAATGGAATATCGCTAGATTCTGGGTATCTCGGCCAAAAAATATCCCTAGATCGCCTTTTGAGTAAAAAATACCCAACTCCAATTATAGAATGCGTTATTATTTTTTACAAATACCCAGATACCCAGAGTTATTGCTTTCAAATCAGATCCTCTACCATCACAAAATACCCAAGTCTTGGGACAATTGCTCGCATCAGTGGTTAGATATTGAGATACTCGAGCAGTGTTGCCATTGGACCAAAATTGAATATCCGTGGATTCTGCTGGGTATTTCGGCCAAACATAATGCCCGGTGCTTGCAGTCACGCTGCCATTAAATTATTAAACGCCAGATTATACAAAAACTGATATAAAAAAGGAGACGAAAGATTGGGGGTTTATTTTGTATACGGTATTCCTGCTATTGTACCCTCCCCTGTTGGTTTAGCGAAAAGTTTCATTCCATATATTCCTTTCACCTGTCCAGTCACTGGTACAGTAGGCCTACTTAATTGTTCACCGTCAGTTCTCCTGCCTCAATCTAATTATTGATGCTAAATAGTTTTGCTTGAATTCAGTCGCACATAATATTATAGCGAGAAGCATTGTTGAAGCGCAAGACTATGGTCACGTGACTGTCACAGGCTCACAGCGCATTATAATGGCCTTGATACCTGCGAGCACCTGTTGTGAGCGCTAGCCTGCCAGCCTCAGGCCTGATCAGTTAACTTTGAAACTACTAGTACTAGTAGTAGTAACCAAGACTATGCTGGCATTTTAATTTACACATAGGCCTACTGTGGTGGTTGTTTAGCGAGGTGAGCGAGGCGCTTTGATAGTCTACATGTAGGCTAGTTAGGCAAAGGCTAGCTTTAATGTAGGATAATGCGGTATTGATGTTGTAGTATTAAATGCTGATGGTCCTTCCGATCGAGTGCAGGACTACTTGCCCATACATAGCCTACGTACATTTACTTCGGGGGGGGGACCCATAAGCCTAAAATATGTAGGACTATAGGAAATGTCGTGGTCGTGATTGGTCGTGTCTATAGGCAGGAGCGGTTCCAGGAATTCTTGGTGGGTGAGGAGGATCATGATTTTCTTCACATAAACTCACAACCGTGGGGGGAGGAGCTAGGGTAGTGACAAAAACTTTTTGTGGCAGAGACTTGTTCAGGCAGACTGCCTTATCTTAGCCCGGCAGCGAGATTGGAATCTGCATCGATCCAACCTGGCTCTCACAGCTGGAGCAATTTTTTTGAAGAACTTAAAATAAGTTGAGATTTCCTTTTTCGTTCAAACATGAACGGGTCGCGAATCGCCAATTCTTGTAAAAAGTTTTTCCCCCGTTAGGATTAGAAATTGAGGATTGTAGGGCTGCGTTAGGGTTAGGGCTCGGATAAGGGGCTGAGAGTTTGGATTAGAGATTAGGGTTAGGGGTTAGAATTGGATCAGGTTATGGGTTAGGGTCTCCTTAGTGCTAGGGGTTAGGGTTAGTTTAGAGTAAGTTAGGGTTAGGGCACGATTAGGGGTTAGGGTTAAGTTAGGGGTTAGGTTGGGGGTTAGGGGTTAGATTTAGGTTAGGGGCAGGGTTAGGTTTCGGCTTGGCAACTGTTTGGTGGACAACAGTTCACTGGATAAATTTCTTTAGTGAAACTTAAAATTAATTGAGATTTTGATTGGCCGTTAGATCAAAATCTAATGGTGATTGGCATGGTTTGGCTTGGCTTGGCTTAATTGCCTTAGCTTGACTTAGATTGGCACTCACAAAACGTGACTTAGCATGCTCTTGGGGGGGCGGGTGTATCCCTTCTCCTTCAATGCAGAAATTCTAGTAGTTTTTCTTCTTCTAAAAGTGAGGGGGGGCTATTCTATTTGTGAGAGCGTTGTGTGGGGTGCATTTTAACTTTTTGGAAGGGAGGTTGGGAACAAATTTATACATTTTACTTTGTGAAGTGGTGTCTGAATTGCCTTCCTTGTAGCCGAACCTCACAATAACCATTTGAACTCCTGAGCGCTCCACTATTTCAAGTTCACAACACCCCATCATTGCAAATCCGGAACACACCTCAATTCCAACTCCACGTTTTCACACCATTTCAACTTGACAGCTCTTCCCATTTCAGCTCCACAACATTCCATTAATCCAATCACAACACCGTACAATTTCAACTCCACAACATGTCGCACTTCCAAATTCCGTGGTGAGGTCCCCGATGTCGTCCCTGGACACCGAAACGGATTCTAAATTCATTATTTTTATTATTATTAATATTATTCAGAACACCTCACCGTTCCAACTCACTAACATTAGCTCCTCAACTCCGCAATTAATACTTTTTTCTCAACATCAGTTTTATGGTACGGCACGGTATTTTTAACTCCACATTTCTTGTACCCGTAATGTCAAATGCGGGATATATAACTTTGCTACATTGCGTCAAATCAACTTTTAAATTGAGCCGTGGTGGCACCGTGGCAGGGTTTACATGTACCTTAAGGAAATTTTACTACTGGACATTTCTGGTTAAGATACACATTTACTGCACATACAGTATACCATAATGTAAAATATGAGTTTTTAAACTGCGCAAATGGTCCTCAGCTGCACATTGAAGTATGCTCTGCGTGGTGGTGCAGCCCGCAGCGGGGATGAAGTGCATGCCGTTCTGGCGGGGGTGTAACCGGGAGGTGGACTACGTGGATCAGCGGCGCCGCTGCCTCACAGCCGTGCCCCCCGACCTGCTGCGGCACGCGCGCACCCTCGAGGAACTCCTGCTCGACGCAAACCTCATCACCAACCTGCCCAAGGTCGGCGCTCACGCTTGCTGCTAAGGATGCTTTTAAAGAGAGGCTGCCCATCCTATAGTCATCAACAGATCTATAGGGGAGATTTTTGTGATTGGCAAGCACGAAATCCTCTACAAAGAGAGAAGCCGTTATGCAACCGGGCATGGGGGGGCTAAACCCCTCCAGTCTGGGTTTTAACCCCCTCAGTTAGATTTAGCAAAGCCCCCCTAAGCCTCTCCTGTTTTTGTAAACCTCCATTACAAGTTACAACTCCCCTTGTCATAAGTTCTGCAGAGAAGGAAACTTTTTCTGGTGGACGGAGGGTGGAGTGATGTTAAAATTTGTCAGTGATCACTAAAAGTCACTTTTGAATTCAAGGTTACGTTTTAAAAATAAAAGCGAGTGTATTTTTTCTATTGAGAGCGTTTTAGTGCCAAATTTGAGAGTACAGCGTTGTAAAGCGAATCATATTATATCAAAAATAAATTGAGCTTCATGAGACAAACTTTTGTTTGTGACAAATTTCTACGTTGATTGCCATACAAGTATGTCAACTTTTAAGATCACAAACCAGCAGTACATGTTTCAAGAGTTTGAGTAAAGTAATATTGTAGTGAAATTTGTATTGCGATGCAGGACTTATCTATCAGCTTTGTTTCATGTATTGTAGGGCTAGTATCACCCTTGTATTTTTTGTATTGTAGGTCTAGGACTTCTATCAGCCTTTTTTGCGATATATTGTAGGACTTCTTTCAGCTGGTTAAACTGCGTAAGCTGGCGCTGAGTGACAATCAAATCAGCCAGCTTTCTGCTGAAATTGGAAACTTAGTAAATCTTCAGGAACTGGACCTAAGTCGCAATGGTAAGGTTGTAGAATTGAAGGTGCTGATATAGAAAATTGTGTAGGTCTGTAATAAACTGGATCTTTTGTCCTTAATTTTCATCAGAGTTGCAGACATGATTAATTTTCAGGAATTTAATTAATATGTTGCATAAGTTTTGTGCAGATTTTGATTATATGGTAAGCTGAGACTGTCTTGAGGTTTGTGAGAATTGCCTCGGGCAATGTGCTATAGTACACACGATATACAGATGACTGCTGTCTGCCTATGGACACGACTGACAGGCGTCTCTACGTCTGAGGTCCCACTCATTTTGATCTCATGGTTGTCATTTACTCAGCCACGGGAGTGGTAATCATTCGCGTTGTTGTTGCCAAGTTCGTCAGCATATTAGAGTTTATGGACAAAGGTCTGTGAAGCCAAAACGATATGAAAGCACTGATATACACTGTGACAAACGTGTTAGCCTAGTCATATCTAGAAAGACGGATGGGTGACCCTGTTATGATTTATCCTTTGAATAAAAATGTCGGATCTTTTTTTAAATAATATAAATTTTATAACAAATATTTTAGAGACTTTTGTTCAGATTTTGAGAGGATTTGAGAGGGTCCCTGGCCCCATGCCTAGCGTTACCACTGCTACATGTATGTGGACTAGGACAACATTATACTGAAAAATTTGTTGGGAGACTGGCCGTTAGCTTCCCAATCTAAAGGCTACAATAATTTATAGGCTATATAGCTTCAAGGCATGTGGCTCATTTTGGGGCTAATTGATTTATCTTTGTTTTGAAAGTAATTGTTCCATTAAAATCTGCCGTTGTGGCCGAGTGGTCTTAAGTCACGGCGCTTGCATTACGGGTTTGACAGCGCATCGGTTCGAATCCCGGCCTCGGCAAAGATTTTTGAGTCAATTCGTGCACTATTGGCAAAGGTGATTTAAATTCGTCAGCCCTGCAAATATTCATCCATTAGGGAGGAGTGCAGTAGTGAAGTTGAAGTTGAAGTGAAGTAAAATAGTGTTCTTGCTTCTCTTCAGATCTTTCGACAATTCCAGAGGACATAAGGAACTGCAAGCACCTTCAAATTGTCTCGTTTAGCAACAATCCGTTACAGGAGTGAGTTTGCTCAGTCATTTACTTTACCAAATCCAAGCCAATTTATTTACCTATTCTGTTCGTTTCACAATTGGCTTTTTCTTCGCAATTGATCTGATATTCAGTTTTTGGTTTTATATAGTTGGCTACTATTGATTTTGGTCAGATCATTAATTGTAGCCACAATCATAAAGCCATGCATATAGTCTGTCCTAGTGCCCATGACTGATTTGTATGACTATCAAAGGGAATAAAATTATTCGTATTGCTTCAGAATCTTAAGCATTTTGTTTCGTCACATGTTGTTGACTGCTGTTGTTTATCATCATCATCATTTATGTTTTACGTTCACTTTTCCGTGTCAACACAGGTCGGACATTTTTCATGATGAGACTCCCCACAACTCTCAATTCTTTGCTATCTTTCTGTTCATGCCTCGCTTCTTCATAGCGCTCTCTACCGCCTTTTTCCATGTTTTGTTCCTCCTCCCTCTTCCAACGAAACCTTCCTGATTAATATATTGACATGCTTTTATCCGGTCTTCCTCATTCATGCGTTCCACATGTCCAAACCACCTCAGTCTCCCTTTCTTCACCATGTCCGTTATACATACGACACCTAACTGTTTTCTTAGATCTTCGCTTTGACACTTGTCCTTCAATGACACTCCACATATCCATCTCACCATCATTATCTGTCCTCTCTAATCTCTGAAGATCCTCTACCTCCGCTGGCCATGTCTCACTTCCATATACGAAAGTACTTTGCACACACATTTTGTAGAATTTCCCTTTCAGTTTTAATAAGACACCCCTTGTTGTCAAGATAGGTCCCAGTTTGTTAAAGTTTGCCCAGGCGCTTCTCACCCTCACCCTAGTCCTCTGCTCCCCCTCCGCAGCCTATCATATCTCCCAGGTAACAGAAGCTACTCACATGCTCCATGCTACACCCCTCCTCAAGCACCAGATACTTTTCCTCTGCCTTAACACTGTTGTCTACACCCTTGATACACACCGAGCACTGAAAAAGTGAAACTTCCTTCGATCTACCTTTGATTTCACTACACTTTTTGTGAATCCTTTTCCTGCACTTGCAACATTTGATTGAGTTTAAACCCACTTCTTCTCTGCATACACCACATGGATACTTTTCTGAGCTCATGATTTGTCTCTAATTTTCTAAGTTTCTTTACGCCTCATCATCTTAGTTTTCTTAATGTTTACCCGAAGTCCCTTTGCTTTCAAACTTTCTTTCCAGATCTTTACTCTCTCCATCAGCAGCTCTTCCGACTCCTCGGCTGTCACTATATCATCGGCATATAGTAGCTCATATGGTAGGCCTTTCCGAAATTTCTTGGATATTGCTTCCAGAAGCAATGTCTAAGAAATATACATAATATTACAGAACAATTATAAGTAGCAGTAAATAGCAGTTGTTGAAGGAATAAAGACAAGTAAACGAAACTGGCTTCAGCAGAGTTCACAACAGTTATTATTATTATTTAAAGTGTTTAATTCATCAAATAAATGATAGATACATATGCAACCATAATACACAACAAAATACAGACAAACAAGAGAAAAAAAATATATAGAAAAAATATAATTAATTAGAAAAATTTTGTTAAGCAATAATTTGATGCGCCCTAGGGCGTTTACGTTCAACTCATAGCCACAATTTCATTTTCTAAATACCTAAATATTTTGCGTTAAATTTCTCATATAATATAATTTTGTACCATTGCGGATTTAGAGTACTTTGTACTGTTAATATAGTTTGTGTAAAAAATTACGAAACCTTTTGAAAAACTTCTATATGCAATAGGCTTACCATCTTTGATTAAATACATAAGCTAAAGATATGTTATCATATGATGTAAACTGATGTATATGATATACTTATGTAGGACTACATGTACAACGCAATAGATTTAAGAACGACACATTCATGATCCACGTCCACTTGCCCTCAAGCCGTCCTCAAGTTCGCCTTGCCCAATCTAACATGGTTCTATTGCGTCACCCGCGTGGTCTGCTATGAATGGGGGTTTGGGTGGGTTGAAACTCTCGCCTCAATTATGAATCCTGCCACCTACAAAGAAAAATCATCCTGGGAGATGAGGTTTCGAGACTCTTTGACCGCCCAGGCTTTTTTGGTAATTTTGAATCCTCTTACATATGCTTTTCAAACCCTATATGTTTTTGTATGTATGACATAGTGCTTTACTGTGAGGAGGAAATAAGCATCTACTTTGCATAGAAATATCTACGCCAAGAAAGCGTTGGACTATGAAAAAATCTCGTCAGTATCCCCCCGGTCGCCTGATTCTCGTGGATCCTTCCACCTTCCTTTCAAGAAAATCACCCACCCAGTGCAATTTTTCAGCCCCGTGGACCTAAAGAATGCCGACCCGTTATCTCCGTTTGGCCGATGCGAGCACTGCGTGCAGCAACAAATAATAAAAATTATAATGATGATAGATTTAGACTCTGTTTTGGCGTTTGGTTACGTTATCGGAGACCTCTGAACGGACAGATGCAGTGCGCTATACTCTCGCGTGATACTTGCGTCTCTGGCAGTCTGAGAATCCAGCGTAACTACTGATATGGCAGCGATAATTTTTCAGCACTGGACGCTAGCACGTTTCAGCTTTCCAAGTCCAAACTTACGACTGAAGTATTTGTGAGGTCGCACTCTTAATATTGCTGACTTCAATTGTCATGTTTTGTCTAGAATTATTTGTTGCATATCATTTGCTAGCTTGCTCTAGCAAATTGGCTAGTGTAGTTATTTATTAATTTATTACTAATGCTTCTGATGAACTGCTCAGCAATGCAATGCGTGTAGTAGGTTCTTGTGCAAGAAGTTGTTGCCTGGCTGCAGATTGCCGGATGGCCTGACGCAGCTGACACGTCTGACTCAGCTCAGTCTGAACGACGTCTGTCTCACACGCCTGCCACTCAGCCTCGGCAGGTCTGTCTCACACGCCTGCCATACATGTCTGTCTCACACGCCTGCCTCTCAGCCTTATCTGGTCTGTCTCGCGCCTTATCTCATCTAAACCATGCCAGCCACTAGCGTCACAACTGCACATTATACATTCTAAACACCCTTGAGTGATCTAGTTGCATTGTGCACAGTCTGGTCCAGCTAAAGATTTAGTTGTGTTGCACACAGTCTGATCCACTTGTAGACCTCGACTGATCTAGTTACCTTGTGTCCAGCCTGGTCCAGTTGGAGACCCTAGAGCTAAGGGACAACCTAATCCGTCACCTGCCGCCCTCCATGTCGGCGCTCAGCAAGCTGCGCCTGCTCGACCTCGGCAACAACATCATCGAGACCATTGTAAGAGCTTTGCACCGCACCGCGCAGTTCCTATGCACATTGGACTACCCCTGCAAGACAGGGAACAAACAATTGATTTGCAAGCCTTGCAGTCCAGAGCGCCCGGGGCGAGTCGTAGGAGGCGACCAAAGAGGGGGGAGCAATCTGTGCGTGGCCCTACACACAGAACCAGACTGTAGTAGTCTTCGTTACTACACATGGTCCTTAAACTCCCAACTCCTAAAAGCAACTCAAACCCAACCTGCCGACTCGGCTTCCGTTAACTGGTCATCGCTCGCGGCGTCTATGACGCCAGAAAATGTGACACAGATGCCAATAAATCATACTCCGGCGAAACAGCGTGTCCTCAGCTTCTCCAAACGCCAGATTTTAAAGGTCTCAGCATTGTTGTAATTGTAATATGTGGTTTACAATGCTGGCCTATTGCTGCTAAGGATGTTGCCCATACTAGATTGCCATTGTATTGCTATGCTAGCCCATTGCCCATGGCTGCGACGTCAGAAAATGAAGACCCTGGCGTCACGACACGAAACCACACCTGCCTTGGTTTCTGGACACCAGAAAAGAGCATAGTGGATGCCTCACCTGCACATCCACTGTGCTTGAGATAGTTTGATTCAGTAATAATAATAGTGAGTTTTGAGTCCGTTACGGCATCCAGGGACGTCATCGGGGACCTACACAAGTTTTCTGAATTTCAATCGAAAATATTTATGCCTTCAAATACTATGAAATTTTTCTTTTAAAGTTTAAGAAATCGGATCAATTAACACAATTAAACCATTACAATGGTGTAAATCGTTGAAAAATTATGCTTTCATTAAATCGTTCATACAGACATACATTTGTTCAATATACCTTGTGCGCTTTCAGCCGGAGTTCATTGGCGCTCTGGTCAGCCTCGAGGAGTTGCGACTGGAGGGAAACGAAATTCTGGAGTTGCCTGCGGTAAGCTGTTGTTTCTCTTCTTTATGTTGTCTAAATTGTACAGCAATTTCTCAGGATAAGTTTGAATTTGTAGATTCTTTTCAACTATTATACAAATATGCAATTTTGTTAAGTCTGGTATTATAGTCATATAGACAATAGACATATAGTTAATGTAGTGAGGATTTTGTTTTGCGGATATGGTTTGCCAACACTAGCGGTCCAATGCTAGTTTTGATGAAATTTTAAAACTACTGTTACTACTGTACATATCCAATCCAGTTGTTCTTTCTTTTGGCTATCACTTCAATCATAGTTCTTGCTTAACTCACTCTCTTCAATACTTCTTCATATGTGCAGGAGATAGGTCAGCTGCGCAGGCTGCTGGAGTTGGACGTGTCAGAGAACAGACTGGAGCTCGTCCCTCGTGAGCTCGGCGCGTTGCTCGACCTCACAGATCTGCTCCTCACTCAGAACCAGCTCAGTAGTCTGCCCGACGAGATAGGTACAGCCTCTGCAGCCAACCAATTAAGCATTCAATGTCTAACAACTACATGCAAGTCATTTAAATCCGATTTTAAAACTGAACTATTCTTGTGCTGATGGTTTGATGTCGACTGCTTTATTCCGTTATAAGCCAAGGCCTGCAAACGCTCGTTAAACTGTACTATCTGCTGACTGTAACTGTGCCAAGGTCACTATTGTAACTTGTGTGCGCCATGTCATACTTGAAATTCAAATTTTAAAAATAGCTGAAAAGAAGATGCGTAAAAGAGAAAGAAATAATTAAACATCCGATCAAAAATCATTTCAAACTTCAAGCAGCCACTCCTAATCCAGAAAGTACAAGAACTCTTACACTGCCTTACAGAAATCACAGACTATTCCAGAACAGTGATACAGTCAAACAATTAAACATCCGATCAAAAATCATCTCAAACTTCAAGCAGCCACTTCTAATCCAGAAGGCACAAGAACAGACTTTCCACAACAAAACCTGCATTCACCAAATGAACCCAGATCCCACCTCACAGATGTCACCAAAGGGACATGGATCCCACCGCAGAGATGTCACCTAATAGACACAGATCCTACCTCACAGATGTTATCAAATTGACACAGATCCCACCACACATATGTCACCAAATAAACACATATCCCAGCACGTAGATCTCACCAGATAGACACAGATCCCACCTTACAGATGTCACCAAATAGATATAGATCCCACCTCAACAACTGATGATACAATGCAACGCAACCTAACAGCGATACAGACCACCGCAGTTCAAAAATGTTTATACGAAGGAGAACCAAACTAATGGCTAGTTGCTCAACTTCCATTTGAGTGCAATTTATATATGATTTGGTGACGTAGTCCGATTTAACAAAATTTTCTGCTGCTCGACATCGATTTGAAGTGCAAATTAACAATCTGCAAATTTATTTTTAAAATCGCAGACTTCTCCGAATTAAGTGCGATTTAACGGCCAAAACATCTGGAACGTCAGTTATGTTTCAGGATTCAAACTTTCACGATATTATTGAACATTCACCACTAGTGACACGTTTTAACACGATTAGGGCCTTCCGGAACACTTCTAAAGACCAGAGTTCAGTAATATTTTAGCGCATTTGCTAAATCGCACTCAAACCGAAGAAAATTGTCGAGCAACCCAAAAATTTCAAACTGCAGTTTAGC
>JAQIWG010007366.1:0-12393 GCA_034695025.1 Chamaedrilus cognettii
CCCCCCCCCCCCCCCCCCCCCCCCCCGCTTCCGTGACAGTCGTCCTGAGTCCGTTTTCGATCAGTCACCCCTCTCCTAAATTCTCGCATCTGTCAAAGGCATGGATTTATTCACAATAAATCGCGGGGTGGAAACGCTGTTTCTCAAAAAAATTAATGTTTATAACGTCCGATGATAGCAGACAGGCTACTAGTATTTGAGAATTGTGTTATTGACAACAAGGGCCTACTGCTGATTAGTGATTCACGTCAAGCTTTTGCCCATTTGTCGTAGTTTAATTTAGAGGTACGAGCTATGATTTTCGTACTAAATGATATCAATGTTATGTTTCTCAATAGAATTAGGCTATACGATAATTTTCCTTAAAATTAAGTGCAAATTTTAGCCTACATAAAGCCTACTATATCATTATCGTCAAATGTTTTAAAACGTGTCGTAGAGAAATTTGACATTCAACTTACCATAGGCCTAAGTTCTTTTATAGCCTACATTCTTTTATAGCCTATATTTCATAAATTGTCTCCGGCGTTGTCAAACGAATCCAAGATTCGTGAACAGTGGTGGGTGATACAATCCGTTTTGCAAACTTTTCCTCGCTACAACGTCACATCAAGCATCTGTCCATCACACTCCGGCTCTCTCTCGAGTAACTATTTGTTAAGTGGAAGTCCTGCGATCTAGAGCCGCCGCTGCTGATGACCGACACACCGGCAGATGTCTTCTAGGGCACCCGCCGTTGTCAATAAATAGTATCTCCCTCAAAAAGTCTGACTCTAACAGGTTTTTTGCCACATTTCTCTAGCAAATTTTCATCAAATACTCTGAAACTTTCAGGATTAGTAGCCGGCATCTTCGTAAAGATGTACAGACAATTTTTTCCTGCAAAACTGGTAGGCCTAAATATTTTATTCCATTAAAACTTTAAATGCAAAATTTACAACACCTTACAAATATGCCTCAGCGCACGAAAGAAATGACACAGATGTCTGAAAATCGGCAGAAATTTATACGCAATTCGTCCGTATCACATAACATCCAAATTTGTCAGCGGTCGGACTATTGGTTTTGCAGAGAGACAGTTTTTGGTGCGTCTGCGTATGGAGGGATGACTTAAGGCAAAGGGGAGACTTTATTTCGTCATAAATTTCAATCGCTATAAGTTCACCGTCCATTCTCCAATGAATCTCAAAATTAGGCCTATTTGTGAGCAAAGCAGCGAGCCACTATTCGTATTGCCAAAAAATGTCAGGCAAATCAGGCAGCTAATTCGTGTGCTATGACCTCTTTTTGTCACTTTGGGGGCGAGTTTTTTAATGGGGCGAAAATCGTGCGTGATACCGTCAATGTGGCGACTCGATGCGGGCGGGGTAAGTAGCCGAGACCCTGACGGGACAATTAGGACCCGCCTCTAAAGGCGTCGCGGTATAATTGGGCACATCATGAGGGTCGGCGCTCCTCCCCAACAGGGTCACTCATGGCTACAAGTGGGTGAGGGGGTGATTGGTGATGGATAAAGTTTTAGGATAAAGAGAGAGATGGGGGCCTGAAGTTGAATAGACCCTATTAAAATAAAAAAATCACGGTAGTTTTGTGAGATAAAAATTCTAACGGTTTCATTTATAATTTTTTTAATTTTAAATTAAAGCCATTTTAAACTTAAGGCTAGGTCGTTTGAAGCAAGAAAATTAGATTCCAGACAATATCTTGGGACGTGTCTAAAAAATACAGTCTTGTCATAAACTATTAAACATCTTAGTGCGTTGTCTTCTCAAAAATTAATAATTATGTCGTTTTAGCATTTAGGCCTAAGCCTATGTTTCTTAATATGATAGCGTACGATAATAAAATCTATCCCAAATCGACAAAACAGCAAGTCATCCTTGAATCTATTAGAAGGGCTATTATTTCTGATTCCACCATGGGCTATTGTAATACTTATTTTAAGTTCTTATTTTAAGTTCCTTGGATTCCACCAACCTTCCTCGCATGCTCCGTAGCGCACTAACATTCTGCTCCTCTCACTCATTTCTTCCAAATCTTTCTCTGAAAATAGCAGACGGCGTCCTGAAGGCTGGACGTCACAACGGGACGAAATTTGAGGGATGACGTGGAGCGACCAATGACCCAATCCCGAGGGGGTGGGGGTGGTTGGGGGGGGGGGGGGAGTTGTGGGGGGGCTGTTCAGGAGAAGTTCAGACTTGAACGACATCGAGCGCGATTTATTAATTGAATGACAAGGCTTCACAGTAGGCATTCGCTTCTCAATGCGAGTTGGGTTTAAAGTGTATGCTTGTTAAGTGGACTTATGCTGATTGAAATTATGAAAATATATTGTGAATCGGAACATGAATGCGGTTTCATTAAAATAGCTCAAGCACGTAAAGTAGATCAGATAGCATAGGCTATTGGAAGCTCTTCTAATCTGTTTCTGCTGTGATCTAAAGAATATAACCTAAATATGCTATTTAGGTTATATTCTTTAGATCACAGCAGAAACAGATTAGTTATGGACTTTAGTCGTCTGTGATTGAGCTCTTTTATTCATCACAAGCTTAGACACGCAAAACAAAAACAGACATGCAATTTTTTTATAAATCAACGTGACCATCATATTAGAGAGAATTGAACTGCAGGCCTATGAAATATTATTTGCTTCAAAAACAAAATCTCTAAAATAGACTTTAGGCCTAGTGAGAATTTTTTAAAAATTAGTTTAATGTTAATTTTCGGTTTGAATGCACGTAATTGCAACATCTTGTGCAGCGAATATCAGCAACTGAGACTGCAGCATGTTGACTAAATACCTAACCCTAAATATCTAACCATAAATACCTAACCCTAAAAATTATAATTACAAGAAGCCGAATACAGCATTTCAATATGATATTAATTTTATTAACACTATTCAAGGCTATACTATTACAGACCCACAATAATATATGTTGGTGTTTACAATGATAGCCTATAATACATCAACTAATAAACAATAGTAATCAGTTTTGTTGAAAACATTCAAGAACACAAGAGAGTTTAAATTCAGTAACAAACTGTCAATTCTATGCATTCAACACTCTACACGAACTGTTCTTATAGCTCAAGCACATAATATATAGTCCATCTCTGCAAAAAACCTTTGTTTGACCACAGTTTGACAGTGACTATTGCTTGGCTATACTTCGAACACGGTCGCCTTCCTATAATAGACGAGCTCTCACGTTGTCTAGACACTGTCTGACCACAGTTTGACTACAGTGTCGTAGTGCCCGTTCAAACAATGCGTGGCCAGCCACTCAGTCTATCGTGCACTCTGACAACCAAGACGCTGTTGGACGGCTGTCAACGACCATGCACCCTTCGTTCGACCACTAGGACCACTGACGGACACGGCGAACAAAGGCCTCGCGTGGTCCGAGTCCGCTCAAATTAGCCTCATCACAAGTGAAAGCGCGACCGGGGCCACCGGCGCCCCGAATGGCTCGGACGCTCGATGGCCGTTGAAGTCCCCACTGATAGGTAATGTCCACCGTAGATAGGCTAGTGTTCGAAATAAAGCGTGAATGGTTCTGAACTGTTGGTGCACTGGGAACACGCGAGAAGTAATTTTGTTTCTAAAGTTTGTTGGTCTATCAGGGGAACAATCGTGGGGTGGCAGGCACAGCGCTCGACTGAGAGTACAATGATAACCATCACATAGGCTAAGCTCTATACGCTAAATTACATTGTACATCAACAATGACACGAATGCTACGCACTCTCGCACGCGATGTTCAGAACAAATCCAAACCGCTACAGAAATAACACAAAGCAAGTGACCAAACAGAAAATTGATTTCTTCGCGCTACAACTGAGCCTATTGGCCTGCCCAAGGCTGCAAAGCATAGGATACAATTCACATTACTGATACCAGGGATCGCTTTGTACCAAAGAACTGGGGGTTGATCGCTTAAATTTGACAAAAAAATTATCAGATTCGGATACAAAATGGCATAAAATAGCCATGCAGGTAACAATTTTCGCCCCGTCTCTCTCCCTCCCCTCCGCCTGACTAATCGAATCCTGACCGGAAGTAATATTCGCCGACCGTTAGACACCTGTTATATAATAAAAACAACGCCGCTAGAAATCGTTGATTTCAAATAAGAACTCTGCTCTATTCTCTATAGATTGCTTAAACGTAAAAAATAATTTTATAAACCGATGTCTCGTAAAATAAATATTGACGGAAAATTGCTGCCGTTTCAAAGAAACAAAGAGACAGGCCTATTGTGGAAGTCGCTATAGGGACCTGTCTGGTACAAAGCAGTATTTTAGTGAACAAACGACCAAAAAAGAGCACACGAGATAACTGCATCCATCCAAACGTGCAAATGGTGCACCTACGCGCACCTACGCGCACCTGGCGGACATAAAAAACATTATTTAGTCCGCAAGTCGCGCTAAAAGGCAAAAATTTCAGTCGCGTTGGATCGCGGCGGCTGTCGGCGGCAGCCGAGAAGCCTCCTAGCGAGCGCTCCATAAATCTCGCCGTCTCCGCTGCGCCGTAATTCGCGCCGACGCGCCGTCGGCTTTTCAACATTTGCAATCAGCGCCGCTAAAACGGCGCTGTTGCGTCGACTAATCGAATTGGAGCCGTCAAATCTCGAGCGCCGGACGGACCGGGGCGGATTAAAGATTCAGGAACGAGCGGACGAACGAGGAATGGTTGGGAAGACGAAAGAGGTGACGGAGTGAACTCTAGTGAGCGCTGCGTGGCTGTGAATTTGTGAGCGCGAATAGGTACATTATGTACGAACGGGTGCAAGGAGAGAAATGATGAAGACCATGGCTCTGGCAGACCGGAGAACCAAGCCTGTAGACAAAAGGGTGGGCCACTAGGGCCCGAGCACCACCAAGCAAGTTCATGACGCCATACAGCCAGGCTCTGAAAAACTGGAAGTGTCGACAGGGCTCAAAAAGTATCTGCGTCTGCCCCCTGCTAAAATTCTGCAAAACACGCGAAAACGCGGAAATATTCTTCAGCAATCCGCTTGCAAGGTGATATCGTTTTCCAATCGTTTTTAGTGAAGTCGTCTTCCCGCAAGACGCGTTTCCCCGCAAGCGATACTCAACTTACATGGTGGCTGTATGCCATGCACATATACATGTGTATGTACATGTACACGTACATGTACATACACATGTACATGTACATACACATGTACATGTAGGCTACATGTACATGTACATGTAGAGCCTATGGCCTGCTGCATTATACCTGAATATTTAAAAAGTTGGGTGGATGCTATCGACCGAGGACCCATTCCCGACACTTCTATAAGGCTGATTCACAATAGTTGTTTAGTCTCTGTCTCTCTGGTGAACTCACACAGGTCTGCATTGTAATTCACACTTATTACAACGCTAAACTGCAAACCATCACGCGAAAGGTAGCACTCCGTTTATCCGGAACAAACGGCTGCCGAGTTACTAAAATCGATCGAGTCCCGGTCGACTCAGCACGACATGAATGGTTTGCATATTTAGGAAAGAGGTAGGCTAAGCGCTATAGGCCTAGCTGCCTAACCTACATGCTACGTAGCAATGATCACGCTGCCAGAGCTGTCATTGAGCTGTGTGTGCCCAATTGAAAACACGAATCTGTATCCTAATCTTTTTGGTAAGCCTTCTTACAATAAACGAGCAAAAGACAAATCGAAAATTCTTTTCTTAGAACTTTTGTCAGCTTATTGTAATTTGTTAATAGGCTTATCTAGGCGTTGGTTTCTTTTTCGCTCCCCCCCCCCGCTCTCGGCTAGACGCTTGGACCCGCCCATCGCCCATACCCCTCCCGACGAACGATTTTTGTCTACCCAGATTCAAAAGTGTGTCGGCGCCCGGCCCAGCGCAACGCTATATTCTGTGCCTATACAATGTAGTTATCAGTCGATGTCAATTCTGTCAGATCTGGTCCAATTAGTAGGATGCAGTTCACAATATTTTCAACAAAAACTGCGCGCGTAAGGCTTCAGTGTAGGCCCCTATGGCGGGTTTCCTTTTGTCTATGCCTTCTACATCTCCCTACTGACAAGTTCGAGTTTTGGCACGTTATATTTACGACGAAAGGCGTTGGTTGATTCGGACAGCAGGACGGTGGCCATGAAAGTCGGAACCCGCTAAGAAGTGTACGCCTTCGACAACGCCTGACACAGTAGGCATTGGTCTAAGCTAAGTAGGCATTGGACTAAGCTATAACGGTTTCAATTAGTAGGCTTATGCTTATTACAGTTAAACAAAACAGGATATGTATATATTTCATATAGATGAGAGACAAATCAGATGGCGAGAGCCAGATGATGGTGATTCGTGAAGTCGTCGTCGTAGCAGCTGCTGGAATATTCGAGAGTGATCATTCACAGGTTCAAGGCTCACATACAGAACGTCAAATTTGAAATACAAATTAACTTAGAAGGTGAGTTGGCCTAAGACTTGCTATACTATTGGGCTATGTTTTGATTTTTGTTGTTGTCCTTGGAATAATGTTATCCGCAAAAGCCGTCTCCATCATTATATTCAAATTGGATCGGGGAATATTTGCTAGGATCATTAGCCTTTACATAGGCCTAGCAGGGAACAGTGATTATGTCGACCTCTTTGTATTATAGCAAAAATATTGACGAACGAACGAGGTTATTGGCGATGCCTCTGGTTTACCCTTTACGGTCAATAAAATTATTGTAGACGAGGTGACTTATGCAATTTGCAACATTCAAAATTCACACTAGACTTAAGCCAAGCATCTTTCGTCGCCTTTGGCTAGGCACCTGACCATACAAATCGTCGTGCATAAGCTATCTGCTAGTTTTTTGCAACTTTGCATACAGCGAAAACCCAGTTTCTATGTTCGGCCTGCATAGAAATCTATGCTCGGCTGGTTGGCTGGTTTACAGGAAGTGAAAGATGTCCTTCGTGTTGCCTCGTCTCAAAGTACTTCCGGTCAAAGATCTAAAGGCAGTTCGTGTGAGCGATGCACTCCGTGTCTACGCTTGTGTCCTCACGTCTTTCTTGGCTGTCTACGTGCACAAAGCAACGGCAGGTCTGACACAAATTTTAGCTTAATAAATTATTGTGCTAACCCCTAGTTGGATATTTCTGTTCAAATGCATTTAGGGAGTTTGGGTCTTTGGACTTTGAGACTTTGAGACTTTGCAACTTTGGGACTTTGCGACTTCAGACTTTGCGATTTTTTATCGTTTTCTTCACTATAATGCAGCAAAACCAATGAGCTTACTTTGACTCAAAACGGGAAGCCTCACCCGGCCTGGACACCGTAAGAATTCTATTTTGAAGCCTTTGTCATCGTTTTCTTCACTATGATGCAGCAAAACCCACGAGGTATTCATTTTTCCCCTATAATAGCGTCTAGAATAGTGCGCTATATGATTGTGAACCGCTTAAATTCGCATTTTCAAGCCAAACCTAAAGGCCTGTGAATAGACCGCTGTGCATAATAACTTAGGGTATGCAAAATGCTTAATGAAAAGTATTTTTAAAACTGCATAATATAAAAAGCATGAAAAATGCATGACATTAAAGCTCAGAAGTGCGGAACACAATAAAAGCGGCAGAGCATGGAACAAACCGATTGTCATATTTAAATTCTAACAAACGAATGGCAATATTTACTTTTCTACGGTACTTTGCGTTGATGCGTAAGTCAAAATATTCATGTGTGCGCAGATCTCAATGCACAGTCATCAGAGCAGAGTGGACAGTATGCAGTTATGTTCGGAAACTTACAGGCAGCAACGTCAGATCTTGCAGAATCCTCCTCCAAAAATGATCCAACATTTATGCTCCCATTTCTTCGTTCTGCAACCAATGATGACGAGATCTACATGTATAGTGACTTTGAGATTTGCGGAGATCGCCCAACGCATAGGTCTAAAACTTCTGCAGTGGTGCTTGATCAAATATCGCGGCCGCCAAAGGTAAACCACGAAGCGTGGAAAGATGATGAACGTGATGCAATACTGCCTTTGCACAAAAATGACTTGAAGCCAACTGCGCTCTCGAGCAGTCGAGGCACAAGCGACACGGTTAATGATAGCAGAAAAAAAGTCGTGATAAAAGGCGTTGCAAAACGAAGAAGAAAGCTAAATTTTGACGAAATATGCATGAATAAATGGCCTAAACTCGCATGTAAATTTCTTGCAAAAATTTGTAAAGATAAATTATTTAAATTGATTGACAAGAACAACGAAATGAAATCTATTGCAGGTATATTTACAGTAAAGAAGCAAGCTTCAAGCCAACTGCGCAAGAGAAAGTCTATAAGTGAATTCAAGGCCGTCACGAATTATAGTACAATAAGCACACCTCCTATAAATGGTCGTCTTAATAATGACGGACCCAATCAGGACACTTCCAACAACATCTTTACTACCGACGTTTCAGTATCACCAAGCATATCGCATAATTTCACATCAACCAATGAATTGATGATCACAGCAAAAACAGGGAAAGGACAATTAGACAATGATAAATCTGATTATTCAAGGTTAAACGACACCAATTCGTATTTACTGAGATTGTTTTCTCCCACTGACAACAAGAAGCAAGGAGTCATAAAAGACACGGGTGAGCCCCAGATCTTTGTCAGAACACAACGTTCCGCGGATAAATTCAATACGATTTCTTCCACCGCAATAGATAAAAATGGGGGCGTGACATTGAAAGCACCGGACACAACCGATATGGCGACGTTTACTGATAAGCAAGAGTCAATGGATTCCACTGTACTGCATTCAAATAGTGTTTCAACGGCAGAGGGTCCCAAAACAGACGTGGCATACTCTACAGCGATGATGAATGATGATCTGCAACCGAGCAACAATTTAAGCGAAACAACTGTGCAACCACAAGTGTCGACCAGCGCTGTAGATGTTGC
The DNA here is from genome assembly GCA_034695025.1 of Chamaedrilus cognettii. Classification (NCBI taxonomy): domain Eukaryota; kingdom Metazoa; phylum Annelida; class Clitellata; order Enchytraeida; family Enchytraeidae; genus Chamaedrilus; species Chamaedrilus cognettii. Next base: position 8,927 of record JAQIWG010007366.1, read on the forward strand.
ATTCAACGATTCCGTTGATGCCGAAGAAGCTGATTTCAATACGGATGCACAAAGCGAGAGCAACAACACAATGAGCACTAAAGTGCCGAGTAACAAAACAAAGAGCACTAAAGCCTCATCGAGTTATCTTGAACGTCTCTTAGCGGCGACCAATTATATGCTGAGAATTAACCAACTCGGCATTGGAATATTTGCCCTGTTTACCAACGGCATCAGCCTGATAATATTTGTCATGCTTTACCTGAAGAAAGAACGCATCTTGGCTGTCTTTATCGGAATTTCGATAGTCGATACTTTTTCGCTGATTGATCAGTTTGACTTCGCTTGTCAATTCGCTTTTAATTTTTTTAGCCTATACGACTACGACGCTGGATGTCGGATCATGACGTGGCTCAAGTTCACATGTCAGATGTGTTCCAGTTGTTTCGTACTTCTCTACACCCTTGAGAGATACGTCTGCGTGCGCTGGCCTATGCGCGTCAAGGTCTTGTTTTCAAAGAAGAACATTTTCCGAGGCATATTTGCTATTGTAATCCTCTCCTCCGCCTGCCAGTTTCATTCGTTGATAACATTTGGAGTACTGGCCGGATTTTGCAACGGTGCGATTATAAATCCCCTCCTGAACCAGATTCTCGTTTTTGTGTTCAACGTGATCGTCGGTCAGCTGATACCCTATTCAGCAGTGGCAGTTCTCAATGCTTTGACCATCACGATGATTGTGAAGGAGAGAATCGAAAGAGCAAAGCTTTCCGCTTCGACTCAAGGCTCTAATGGGGCGAAAAAGAAATCTAAAACGGGAATGTTGATTGCGGCGTCCACTTTTTCGATAGTCGTAAGCTTTCCTAAAATCGTTGCGCTTATGGTCGACTTTTCCGGTTCGACGAGTTCGTCAACTTACTATTTTTATGAAACATGGGCAACCAAGATCATTGGACCGTGGAACTACTGCGGAAGCTTCATCTTTTACATACTGGCTGGGGACAAGTTTCGTCAGCAGCTCCTGAGAGTGATCACTTTTGGACAGTTTGGAGGTGGGTGTGCTTTTTTGCTAGGATATCTGTCAAGTTTCGCTTCATAATTTCATAATTTTTGTTGTTTTCTGTTTGTTATCGCACTTTAAATACAAGATACTAGTTGATAATACACACAAATTCGGATGCAGTCAAAATTAATTGGCAAAGTAAGAAAATTAATTATCCTAAATATCAGCCCAAATTAAAAATGGATCGCAAAATTATATAAATCATGATAGACTGTGACATACTCAGGTATTGCCGTTCATGATATTGCCGTTATCGCTACGCAATGCACTAGAAGCTCTTTATTCGCTCAAAGTTAGAGAAGGCTACCGCTACTCTTTATTGATGTGTACATCGCATTATGATAGACAGAAGAAAATAAAAATTGAGCCAATTGCAAAATTTGAAGTGATGGCAGGCTGCTAAAACTATCAGAAATTTGTAAGGCGACATTGACTGGAATTACAATATTTCAAATATTTTTTGTGATTTTTTTATTTTGACCGCGGGTTGGTCAATTAATGTATTTGCATGATGTATTGCATATTTTTCTTCCTTGTTTATTCAAGTATGACATGCTGTATAGGCATACAAGTTACAATGGTGAGTCTGGGCTGCTCATGTAGCCTGTAATCAGCGGGTAGTACAGGTTCGACTGTCGCAAATGCTTTGATTCGCAGATATCATTCTTAGACCTATTGACACTCGCAGCTTCACAAGAATGACGCCAGCAATTGTCTTGAAGATACTGTTCCTGATCCAAGGTCATTTACAGCCTTTTATTTCATACGCCGACGGCGTATTGCCTTGCATCGTTGAAATTTGTCCTGATGCTCTGGCGCACTGATTGAACCCCTTCCCACATATATATTAACATATCATTTGACGGTGTATTGTGTTCCTGTGCAGAAGTTGCGCTTGGTTCGACTACATCAGGAGTGAGCATGAAGCGTGAGACTCCCAAGGAGGTCAATGCAAGAACGGCCAAGCTGGCAAAGGAGCACGCTTTAAATGATCAGACTACCAACGCTGCTACCCTTCCAAGCGTCACGGCGGACACTCCACACATCGTACTGACGCCAGACCCAACCTCCTCCAAACCAGGGCCTCTGGCAATAGAAATGGGACCAGATTAAAAACTGCCTGTGATTCTTGACTGAATTGTCAACGAATCTGAGTAATTCTTTGAAGCAGGTAAGATTTTTGTCAGGTACTTGGAGATTCAGCCAGTTTTATTGAGTCGAATAGGAGCCCACTGTGGAGTCCATGCAGTGACTCGATGCCTCAAAAAAACTAATTTGCGTATGAATCTGGCATATTGGAAAGTGGAGGGAGCATCGATGGTCATTAGAGCCTATTATTTTAATGATCTTTTTAGGAATAAGTTTCATATATTAGTAGGAAGCATAATAGAATTATAATAATCTTTTTAGAAAAGAAAAAGTTTAAATTAGAACCTAATGATACAAAACATAGCCATCGTTTTTCGAAGCAATGATTGGGTGCCGACAGTACGTGAGAAGACTTATATGCACTGCAATGCCTTGATGGTTCTGTAATCATGTTTGATGTGTATAGTCCCAGGCTTGCAATCTTTATATCCTTATGCACACGTGACGTTTGTTGTAGAGTATTGTACATACCCCGATAGACTAAGTGCAAAGAACAATTATATTGATGCACATAATTGCCTCATAAAATATTGAACATATAAAAAAATCATTGTTTAAATTTGTAGGCCTAGTGATTTGCAGTGATGTAGCAACTAAGATGTGTTGAACATTTAAATAGTGTGTCTTTTCAAATTGTGCACTCTATTCGGTGTGCAAGATTAAAACTTAGTTACAAAGCGTTGTTGAATTACTGTCATACAAAATACTATGTGAATGCATTTTTCCTACTAAGATGGCTACTGAAATTATAAAATCATTGAAATGATACAATATGCAAATTTTAAGATACCTTGTTACAAGACTTTTGAGATAAATTTTCCCTACAAAATTAATGTAAATTTATGATCGAGAATCCGACTCTCTTTTTGCTTGAATATTAAAGGATCCCAAACGTTAATTAGGCCTAACCAAAGGTGAGAAGCGGTTGGTACATTTAATTTTCTTTTAAAATATAAAACATACTGAATATATTATCATCAACTGTTTTATTTAAAGCGACAAATTCATAACCATGAGTGGATATCGACAGATTCACATTAAACAAATTTTTGATAAGTTAACGGGCTACTAAGAACCAATACTAACAATGCTAATGTAAAATTATTAAGAAACTAAAAGCTGTAAAAATATGTCATTAAATAATTGACTGTCTTGTAAAATGGTGATTTCTTTCCTCATTGCGTGATATTTATTTTGGCCAATTATAAGTTCAACTATTATCAATTATAAGTTCAACTATTATCAATTATAAGTTCAACTATTATCAATTATAAGT
>JAQIWG010007367.1:0-12392 GCA_034695025.1 Chamaedrilus cognettii
GTTAAGAAAAATGAGATAAATGCAGTTGTCACCCGCTGGGGTGCGATCACACCCCAGGTTGACGTCATAAGGTTAAGAGCGAGCGCGGACGTGCGGGAGATCTGATCGGATACCTCCACGCAGCACGTGCTGATCGATCAGCTGATTGTGTCACATGACTCCGTTGCAGCGGCGACGAAGGCATTGAAGTCGGGCGTGCAGCAGAAAGCGTTGAGTCATATATTCGGGCTACAACTACAAGGCGCTCACGCTAAAAGTGTCACCGAATCAATTTCAAGCAGAAATATTGAAATATGGGCCTCGACGCTGGACTATATGCCCTCACACATGCACAACTTCGCGAGAAAGGCTTTCCTCCAGGTTATACCCACCGCAGCTAATCTGAAGCTTTGGAACCGAAAGCAAAACGCCTCCTGCCCACTCTGTGCGAGTGGACTTTTCTAAGGACGTGAGCATTCCGGTATAAAGCATAGGGCCTACTATTATCTCTGCTGATTTGAAGTCATCGTTTAGTGTTTATTTTAACAGGAACAATGCTGCCATTGACGCTGTCTAGGATCCCACTGTCAAAAACTGTTGTTCTGACAGTAAGTTCTAAGGATTTATAATTCTGCGCTTCTGCTCGCATAGAAGTATCAATCCTTGGAACTCACTGTCAGAAACAACAGTGGATGCCACATCGACTCCAGTGTTTAAATCTCTCTTGGATTCTGAATCCCTTGATCAATTTCTATTGATTAAGGAGTAACGACTAAGATTTTAATTTTTATTACTGAAGAGTTGTATTACATTGTGCATGGTGCTGCTCCTTTTGCCTGTCTAAGTGTTTTTTTAACATAATTATAGCAGCTATTATGCCAAACTTACAGCAGATTGGAGCGTTGTACGGATTGGCATGCGTCGGCGCTCTGGGCGTTGTCGGCGCTCAGAGCAGGCATGTCTGTATTGTGGGCGATCAGAGGCATTATTTGTCAAACTACGTGTATGTTAAAGATACCTGCAATAAAATTGCTTGTATGTGTGTATGTATGTCAAATTAATGCTTTTAACAGAGCAAGTTTAACAGAGCATCGAGACGGTTTGCCGGGGTTTTAACCTCTCGCCTCCCCAATCTAAATGTTTGACCCCACGCTTGGAATAAAAGCAAAGCTCGCAGAGGGTCGATTGTAACTCCCCCTCCCCTTTACGATCAATTAGTAAAAATTACCCCACTTCTGGGGAAAAAACTTCCAAGTGTTCGCTTACATGTCCACGGCCGCTTAGAGCTATCAAGGCCCACAGGCAACGATTAGCACTAGCTGTTAAGTCTGTGAATGACTTAGACTAGAATGACTAACTAACCAAAAAACATGAACTTTGTGACATAGGCTGATAGGCAAGTTTAATTTTTTTAGGAATAGGCGTAGTACGCCTAGGATATGGCTTTTTGTGAACGATACGCTTAATTGGAAACGGACAGACGTAGCATTAGGCTAAGCGTTTAAAATCGATTATCGTTGCCTAGGCATACGCGGTCTTCAGAATCCTGTGGCGTTTTAGAATTTGGCCTAAAAGACTGCTTGCGCAATCGATTTTGTCAGCTTCTCCATACCACTAATGAAACTGCTTGGAAGATATAACTAGTTTAAGGGGTTTGTTGAGAGATGTGATGGAGGGAATAGTGGAGGGGAAGCGAGCTAAGACCGGAAATGCCACTTATCGGAATGATAGACGATCTGCTTGAGAAGGAATCGTAGACGGATATGAAGAGAAGGGGGGAGGATCGGCTAGGGTGGAGGGTTTGGACACCAAAGACCTGCAATGTGGCAGAACACTGAAGAGAGAGGCAACGTCCATGCTTTTCGAAGATCAGGCCTTGGATGCACGCGTGTATTGTCTTTGATGAGCTGTATTATAACGTTTCATAACTTGTTGACAGTTTAGTTGGAGCTCAATTTGAAGGCCCCAATTTGCTATAAAGCAACAAGTGGCTTGACTAAAAATTTCACTCAGTAGGCCTACCTTCCACCCCCCCACCCCGGTCTCATAACTAGCCAACATCAAACTAGATAAATGTATCCTTTTCTTCAACTCGCCGCAGACAGCCAACAGCTGTCGGCAACCGGGCCGCGGACCGGCGCCTGGTCCACGGACCACCACTTTGAGTAGCACTGTAGCCTACTAGTATATACAACACTCGACCCATGGATCTGTGGACAAACCCCGTGGGAGCGGCGGCCTGCTGCCCACATGAGAGTCGCGGCTGGCTGGTCCCTGAGGCTCAACGGGGGGAGTCTGGGCCCGACAATCACGGATCCGGATGGTGTCGCCGCCAAGACCATGCACCACACGGAACTTTTGTTTCAATTCCGCATGGCGATATCGATCGTCAAACGGGTAGTTGAAGCCGAGAAATGGGGTAACAACGCCACTTGGTGGCACCACCAACCATGGTGGCACGCCGACAATATGTCGGTAGTATCTTCTAACGTTGGCGAGACGATTGTAACAAGGTATAGAGCCATAGCCCAAAAGCCGGTTCCGGAATGACCTTCCTAGGATGGGGGAGGGGGGGGGAGGAGGGGATTAATCTGCTGTATCAGCGAGCGAAATGTTTTTTCTTTAAATACTGCTTTGTAACAAAAAAAGTGGCAGATCTTATTACAAATCTTATTAAAATTTATCATTATGATAGAGCAGACTGAATTAAAGCGACAAGTCATAGCCTATCATGGTGATGGCGCACTATTCAAATTCGGACTGCCCCATTGCGGGGGAATGGGGGAGCTTACCGGTTGGTCTCTCAGTTGGGTGAACAATAGTATTTTGCTCTCTCACGCTGTTTACGAATTTGTGACAACTTCACAACAATAAATCGAGCACAGCTGGCATTACGTGTATGCAGCAATCAAGCAGCGCTTCACATTACAGAGCAGCTGGTTAGGACTCAGCAGGCTGTTGGCGCTTTGCATTCTGTGCAATATTGATTAGCATAACATTGTGTGCTACCCTTCACTATGCTTTAAGTCTGCAACCATTAGCTAGATTTATCACCGACGATTGATGTTCAAGTACTTGCACCGTTGAGCAGGCTGCGGCAAAACTAGCCCAGAGGGTTTCTTCTTTGCTTGACCTACAATTGGCATCGTCGTAGAACTATGACTCATTGATGACGATCTGTCATTCAATGATTGATTGATATAAATCACTGAACGGCAAATTTTTATGATGGAAGTTTCAACTTGTTTTAACGTATTTTATAACTGTCCACAGAGAGAGTTTTAAATTGTAACGAACAATATAGGAACAGCCATGTCATTTCTCAGCATCAACGAGTTTTGTATGTCAAAGCGTCAAAATATGACATGTGCACTGTGCAGGGCTGGACAACGTAGGAGCGTCCGAAGTGTGTCGCACCTTGCAGCGCCTGTCTGTCCAGATTATGAACATGTCTCCGTGTTTACATATCACGCTGTACATGCTGCGGTGTTCGTAATAAAGAAATTTGATTTGATTTGAAAATTTGATTTAGGCTTGTTGCTTTGTGTTAAACCACATTTTTAATTGTTTTACCAGCAGGTGTTGCGTTTTAAAGTCGGAAAATATAATATTCTGTTAGGTGGCCGCATTCAACTGCTTCTGATACAAGGGGCTCAGTAGATTGTAGCTGCTTACCATAATAAATATGTCAACTAAATCGCTCGATCATGTTGAGAGTCGTCTCGAGTGTCATTGACACACATAACAACATAAAGCAAGCACGTCTGGTACTTGATATACAAGTAGAACCAGCTCGCCTGAAGGCTAGCAGGTACATAGACAAACATACATTCTTCTATGTGCATTGTGCATGCTTAGGCCTATAGTAATGGTGCAAGTTAATTGGATGCACTAGCTTGAAGGCCACATGTATATTGTACATGTGCATGTGTACGTTTAATCGTGCGTATCTAGGCCCAAGGAAGTTCGGCAACAACCATTCGTCGATGTGAACTTTTTGACCTCCTCCTGTTGATGACACAATGCATGGCCTACGCTGGTTTTGCAGAATGTCGCAAGCGTCTTGCTAAACTTTCTCCGTTGATAGAAAAACACAGAAGTGTTCCCCTTCTCTAGAATCGACGTAGGTCCTTAGGTAAAACTCTGTCGATAGTCGTCACGTCGAACACCACGCCGGCGTGGTGCGAAGATGCAAACGCAAACTGCGCTCCCATCGTAATTAATCATAATTACAGACGCTGTGCGATGATGCTCAGATCAAAATAACTGCTGCTCGCGTGCAAAGGGTTGTCTATAAAGGAGTCTCTACACTCAAGACAACTTTGTGTTATAACATAGGTTGGATTCACTTCTTGTGATACCGCATGTGTACTACACTCATTTACCAGTCTATTTGAGCACATGCGTGCACGCAGGCCACTGCACGTCCAGACTGTGATGAGCACATGAGCACATACAAAACACTGTGCAACCTGGATACCCCAGTAAGTCGGGGAACAACGAATAGAATTGCTGCCCAGAGCTCACCGGGCGAGTCAAAGAAGGCGATTAAAGATGGGGGAGCGGTTTTGTGAGGCCCTCTTACGCAGAACTGGACTGTGATAGCCTTCGTTAATAAACACAGTCCTTAAACTCCTAAAGCTGTGCGTCCAGGCTGGGATGAGCACGTGAGGGCATGCAGGCCACTGCGCACCCAGGCTGTGATGAGCAGAGCGGACAACGACTGCGCGATGACGGAGCAGGACGCTGTTGCTGCAGACGAGCTAAAGAGATTCTGTCAGCAGCTCGTCTACCACGGACAGTTTCGATCAAATAGAGTTCTGATTGTTGGCAGCAGTGTTGAAATACCGGATAACATTGCCACCCTGTACGAATGTGGCCTGAAGCATGATACTTTCGATTCTGACTTTATGAAATATTCAATTGATCGTTACGCTTTCCCCCTCACTCAACGTATTCCAGTCGATTTCAACGGAACAGTGTACATGATTCATACAGCCGGTGTGCATCCCGGCTACGCGAGATTGATTGAAGAGAAGAGCGGGACAGAACTGAAGCACATCGCAAGCACAGAACTGGATGAATACACGACTGCACACGGTCCTGCCGAGCGATTCAATATTTTGGCTTCGGCATTGCAAGACATTCAGGTAAATATGGCGGAAGGTATAACTTTTAACTGGATAATACCGCTGCGTGACAATGTCTTCGCCGTTCACAGTCCGTACTGGCCCGTAGAGGCGTCGGAGTGGATCACGCGAACACGCCGTCACGCCTGTCCGTCCAAGTCTGTCATCAAGCAAGTCGTTAGATACGGGTGTGACTTTGTTTGCGTAGCGCATGAACTGACTTGTACCAGGGAGAACACAAACGAATGGAGGTTTTCATTCTCGAAGGCAGAATTGTTCATTATTCGCAATTGGACGGGCTCACAGAGAATTGCATATCGCGTACTTAGACTTATCTGCAAGATGATCGCGCAAAAAGAAACCGAAATGCACAAAGAAACAACTTTACGCACGTATTACTTCAAGACGTTGATGCTGTGGGCGTGTGAAGAACGACCGAAAGAATTCTGGGCTAAACATTCGTTAGTGCATTCAATACAACAACTGCTGAGAGCAATGGCTGAGTGGCTGACATTGAAGTTCTGCTGCAACTATTTCATACCAGCCAACAACATGATGGATCACTTGGCGGACACTGATGTATCCCGTGATGTCGGTGCTCTGCTTGAAGCTTCTATGTTCTCGCGTTTAATTGCAAGTGTGAAAGCATGGTGCATTGACGATGATTTAATTATGATCCAGCAGACTTATAATTCAGAAATGTCGATTTGGATTCATTGTGGTTTGATTATTCTAGGTCGTATTCGAAACACTGAAGACAGTTTTCGTGATTTACGTGCAAGTAATTTTTCACACGATTTGCAGACGGCCTTAATTCAAGAACTCTCTCATGTTTACCGCGGACTGACTTGTCACAGAAAGGCAGTAATCCGTGACACAGCGAGAGCGCAATGTCTGCGTCGAGCAGAAGAATACTTTAGTGCCGCTACGAGACTGCATCAGTCCACGGAGCGTGATTTACGTCGTATAAGCAATACAATTCGTTACTTAATCGCCAGCATGTTCGTCGAATATGACGCTGACTACAAAGTCATGCGCAAAAGCGCAGCGAAACGTGAAACTAAGGGCAACGTTTTGACAAACCGATCCGGTGTAAAATTGCCTAGAAATTGCAGGAGCTCAAAGTACCTTTCATACACAAAGAATATTGAACACATCAATCGTGTGTCATGCTGTGACAAACTTCATCTAACTGAGCAAACTTCTGACACGTTTTCAATCGTCGTCTATGAGGTGCCCCCAGAAACTGCACCTGGAAAAGATAGAGTTGGGGTGCAATTCTACGGAGAGCGTCCAGGACGCAGTCCGTCAGTAAATGTGTCTTGGTTCATCGCCAATTCGTATCTAGCCAATCTCTACTACACTCAACGTCACTACAAGGCAGCGCTTGAGACGTGCAGCGAGGTTGTCGACATGTATAAACATTCTCTTGGAAATAAAAAGTTTGCTGAGGACACATTCCCAGTGTTGCTGTCGACGCAGTGGGCAGCAGTTTACGACAAAGAACTTCAAGCCCTGCTCGGATTGTGTTCGCTCTGCGCGTTTGTGTCAAATGGAACAGACGCGTGCTCTGTGTGCCTCGCTGTGTGTCCAGTCCAGTTTGTTCTCTATCTCAAGGCGCGCTGTGTCCTCGATCAACGCTGCGCGGCTGATTTACAGCGAAGCATCACTGAATGCAACAGTCATGTACAGCAGTGCAGTATATTGTCTGGTGATAGCTCAGTGGTTGACACATTATTTCCCACATTGCTAAACATGCTACTGGTGCGACGCATGTGAAGATTCGCAAAGTTACTAATCCTGCGCAAGTGCTTTTGACCAGTCTGAAAACTAAACAAAATTTACTCTATGGCGCAATTTAATGTGTGAACTGCAGACGATAGGATTTGTATTATCTGATTTGCGCGTAACTTCGGTAAAAATGATTTTGAAACGAAATGATATGAGAAACGAAATTAATGAACATGTTGCTAATCGACAGTTTAGTTTTCAAAATTAAAACATGGCCCTAGTATTAGACCGTTGTATAATTGTTGTTGTTCCACAATGGTCATAGGTCCATTACATTAATTAGACTTTTTAATTTGACCATTAGGCTTAGTCATAGTAATTATAATAGAACAGCCCTGTAGGATGCTTAAAACCAATGAGTTTTGCAAGCATAGGCTTTTTTACAGAGCGCTGCGACAGTCACGGACCTCTTTTCTTTAGTTAGACTAAGACTGAAGTCCAGTACAGTAGACCTGCCTTTGCATTGGATTGCGAGTGCAACGATCTGTGACGCTGCTGCCACGCGCGCTGCAACTGATCGTTGCTGCAATAACTTCCCCAGGCTTGCCCAACTGTTATGCCGTGTCTTTTTGTGTTTGCATTCAGTAGTGTGACGGCGTTTGTTTTGCTCGTGCATTTGGGATAATTTAACGCCCGTTTCGAGTGTTGTATAGCAGTTAAAGAATCTCAAGACTAGACTTTTATCTGCCGAGTGACTACTGATTATTAGATTATTGTCGCAGTAACACTGTTATGTATCGTTATAGTGTTTTTGAAGATTGTTTTCTAGGCCTATCTATCTTATAGCATTGATCTAGAATGAAGTCAACACCAGCTGAGATGAATTACTACAGCCAACCATCAGAATAATCTAAACTTCAACTCACACAAATATTGTAAGCCTATTACTGGCGAATTTTTGAGCATAGTAACAGGCTGCTTTTGTAATAGCAGTCCTCCCCTCAATGTAAAAGTTCTAACTTATATATATAGTCGGCCAAGCAGCCTGGAGGCTAGACCTCCGAGAATTGAACACATACTGTACAGTAACTAATAATTCCTCAATAATGAACACACGTATAAAGCGTTGGCAATTAAATTTTGACCACATTAACTGGAACTATTACTTTATACTTCTACGAATTTTTGTTGTATTTGATCAAGCGATAAGCAGCTACGATTAGTTTTTAAAAGCCGAAGTACAAAACACGCCTGCCAAGCTGGCGAGCTAATTGCCAGCTGTTTACATCAAGAATTTGCTGGCAAAAATCTTTCTGATATTCCAATTAAGTAGCTGTTAGCAATCCAGGGATGACCACTTCATAATTATTTCAACACGGTTTAGTTCCAGCATGCAGGTGAAACGATAGATAAGTGTGAAGAAAGTGAAGAGCGATATGAAGGAGCGAGGCGTGAGTGGAGAGATGGCAAACAATTGGGAGTTAGTCTCATCGTGGGAAACGTCCAACCTAGCACGGAAAAGAGGACGTAAAACTTAAATTATGATGATGAAAGCCCCCCAGACCCCCGTCAATATGTCACTTGTCCCCTTGAAGCCCTTTTAAGTAGACCCTAAAGGCTCAACACTCTATTTGTAGGAAACATTTGACATGTTAAACATTGCAAATGTGTATATTAAATTGTTAAGAGTGCAAGATGTGTTTGTAGTCTGGCATAATGACACTGCTTTTAAATTTCGACCTCTATCATGAGAGTGGAGCAATCGCACCTCGCGCAGGCATGCGGGGAAATTGTTTCGCAAGCGAAAAACCATTTTGGGGGTATTTGCGAAGAAAATAGATTCAAAGTATTATAAATGTCTGTCTCACACACACTCACAGACACATACACACACACGCACGCGCTTACGCACACACACACACTCTCGCGTTTTGTGGCCTCCTCGCTTGAAGCATTCCTCGCTTACATAGGGGTAAGCTATTGCCATGAACACCCGCTCTCCACTTTATTCTATCCATCGCATCCTCACGTCTTCATTTTCTAGCTTGCATATCCTTCTATGTGAAGTTATGTATATATCATATAACATATCGTATCACTATGGAATTAAACAACATTTTGCGTCAAAAAAAGAAATTTGTCTCTCCCCCCCCAACTGTCAAAAACCGTGGCGGCCCGGCATTAAACCCCTTGATAATTTTCACATGCAATCACATTGACCCACGCCGAAACTAGGCGTTGCTACCCTCTTCAAGCTGCTGGTCAGCACCACAGCCTCCGCGGCAGCACTCGCTGCAGCATCATGGCTAGAGACCTCAGAAATTTGCAATCGCAAAATCGCGTGCAAAATCGCAAAATTTTAGATCCCCCGCAAAATTTGCCATCTTCCGCAAAATCCCGCAAAATTTTGCATTTCCCGCAAGTTCCGCAAAATTTAAGATTTTTTCGCGAAATTTATTATTTTTTAGGGTTAGGGTTAGGGTTACAAACGCCACAACCTCAGCGAATCGAGCACGGATATGTTGGTCAAGCTGTACTACAACTCCGCAGTCGATCACCAGGCATTTCTCTCGGACTAATCGACATCAGCGCCAATCGTTGACTTGTAGAGTGCGAACTCGTTGGATCAGTTTCGGATGATAACTTTCTATCAGTCTAAGTAACAGTATTGATTAAAATGTGATAACAATGTACGACGTATTCAGTACGACTTCATGGATATATATGATTTTGAAATGGCAAAATTACCTGAAAATGACATTATAAATTGCACAAAAAAATCTGCCGCAATATATACGCGGGTTTTCACAAATTTTTTAATTTTTGCCGCAAAATCTACGCGCAATTTCGCTACGCGCAATTTCGCAAAATTCTCAAACCCTTGCCGCAAAATTTCAAAAAATCTGTCGCAAATTTCTGAGGTTCATAATCATGGCTGTTGCATTGCGCATTGGGTGCCGGTGTTATAGTCCTAATTGCCGGGAATCGAACCAAATTATATATATTTTTTTATGAGGTAACAAATAAGTGCGAATATTTTGTATCATATTTACAACAGTAAACAAATGCTAAAGTAGGCTATGAGACTATTGAGGGGGGGGGGAGCAAAATGTTATTTTTTGACCCAATATGTTGCTTAATTCTAGACGAAACACTCAATGTTACGCTGCCTTAGAGAATTACATTAAGTGTTCGCCGCCAGGTCATCACAATGGTTGCGGCATAGCTTAATGAATATTGCACAGATGATCTCGCCATTACATTATTGCTTGAATATACATGCATAATGACATCGAGCTAAAGCTGTTTCGTCTATAAGCGGAATTCAGGAGCGTCTTAGTTGTGTCAGATGACCGCCAGCTATAAGAGCATGGTCATGGCTGTGGAGAATAAGCGGATATCTCACTGAGAAAACTTTCGAATGATATTTGTTTTAAAATATTTATGGTCATTCGTTTTTTACCATTTCGAAAGCAGAATAAGTAAGCTGCATGTTATTGACGGACGGACGTGTATCAGTTTCTACTGCACGCCGCGCAGATCAAGCTGAAGGAATCTAAGATCATTCAAACGATGCTCACTGTTGACCACACACGAGTGCAAAAAATAAAATTTTGGTGTTGATGAAGGACACCGCTTCGTCTTTGCACCAACACTTGACTGGAGCGGTAGGCTCCATCTCCACTGAGGGTTCGACTGATAAGCGATTGTGTTAGGCTAATTATGCTTTGAACTATTCGCAATGCAGATGTACGGCTCACTCAGGGCGTGCTGCTGGCTGTTGAGCTTCAAGCTACACAAGTTCAGGTCAGCCATCAGTGCATCATTGGATCTTCTGAGTGACATTACTTCTCCTTCCAATACCACTGCACTAGTGGATACGATCTCAGCTTTGGGTGTCATCGATATGCCTTCGACCTGTCCTGGTTGCTCTCTGCGATAGTCAGTCAGGTAGATGCAGAGAAACTCGAGGACCTCAAACAGGAACATGACGGTGACACCGAGCCAGAGACTCAGCACTTCTCCGATCTGCGCTCCCATTGCGTCCGAAGTAAACGTCGCCAAGTCCTTCAACTCAAAAAACAATGCATCTCCGTACAGAACATTCAGCTGAAAGAATCTGCTGGCAAAGAGATTTTTAATAGCGGCCCAATATGCAATATTCTGTTGTAATGGACTGTAAAAACTAGGCTTGGGTACTAAAATATTTAATTTTGGGTTGCCGTACACATACCTGATAGCATATAGATCCAAGCCTGATTGTTGTGGCCAAGGCGCAGAGCTCGGGATGGCGCCGTAGATAATCTCCTTGCATGGAAGGCGACAAGCGGCGTTGCACCCATCGTAAATTGAGGCGTTGATAACCAACTCATACGTGCAAACAATCTTGTTAACTGCACTCTGAGCCTGGCTAGCGATTCCGCAGACGAAGAAGTTGGTGTGGCGCAGCTGAGCCATGCTGTACTGCGGCACACTGCTGCTGACACATCCACACTGGTCAACGATCTTCTGCTGCATGCAAGTATTCACGCAGTAGCGCAGCATGTACGCAGCACTCGTCTCGTCCCCCGTCAAGTGATGCTGGTCCGTGCAGTTTGGGTAGGGGTGCGCCAGTCTCGTTCTCTTGGACTGACTCAGCAAAACGGACGTCTCCGTGCCCGGACCAATGCTCATCCTGAGCGACATGTCGGGCGCTGAGCCCGGAGCGTGCACCAGCATGCGCATACCACTGGCCTGCGATCTGCTTAAACTCGGGTTCATGTTTTCGTAGATGTTATGATTGCCACTATTAAAATAAATATTATCGCAGAGAAACCTGGAACATTTTCTGGATCCGAGCCATTGAGTCTGAGCGTGAAGCACAGAATATAGAAGTAACGGAAGAGATACTCGACCTGTTCTGCGTATCTTTTTTTTTATTAAAACAGCGTACTGCTCTGTGTTGCACTGACGCATGACGATTCGTTCCAATTCTTCAGGACCGCTTTCTTAAAAATCGAGACAATCTACAGAAATTACACACTCAAGTGAGCACTCAATTTTTGCTGATTCTGCATTTTAGAATCTTCGTAACTTTCACTGAAATGGAGTCCGGGCTGGAGTCAACACTTGGGTGCAGAATATAAATCTGTTTGGAGGGGGGGGGGGGCTGTGAGTGGGCATCGTTTCGTTGTATATCTTTAGGACCATTTTCGTCAAGATCGAGAAAATTAGCAATAATTACACACTCGAGTGGGCACTTTATTCTTGCTGAATCTTCATTTTTGATTCCTTATGCCTCTCGTTGAAATGGAGACCGGCAGTGGAGTCGACACTTTTATGTAGGATGCCAGACTGTTTAGGGTACTGTTTATGGTATTTTTTCAGGTTCGTGAGGATCAGCGGAAATTACACACTCGAGTGGGCACTTTATTTATGCTAAATCTTCATTTTAGAATCTTTGTACCCTCCATTGAAATGAAGACCGGTTTTAGAATCGACACTTGGGTGTAGGATGTCAGTCTGTTGGGGGGGGGGGGGGGGGGAGGGAGGGCGCTGCGGGTGGGCAACAAT
>JAQIWG010007368.1:0-12391 GCA_034695025.1 Chamaedrilus cognettii
CAGTACCTGAAGTGATTGGTACCAAACCGAGAAAAAATGACTGGACCTCTCCTTCCAGTTCGGTTCTTATGTAAATGTTCTTATGTAAACTAATTCAGGAGTTTCCAAAATATGGCAAAATTTAATTTTGAGACAAAGTCTGGCGAAGTATTGTTTTCATAATGAAATATTCTGCCACCTCCCCCCCTCTACTGATATCATCATCGCTCGAAGTATCGCTAGTACTCATGGTGAAAATGATTATATTTTTGCATCAATATTAAAAGTTTGCATCAATATTAAACACACTCTTTCAGAAACCTCAACCGATCTAATCTGTAGGCCGACATTTAAGTAAGTTAGGCTATGTAAATTTTAACAGTGATTTACAGCTTTTCTCATCCAGATTTGACTAGCATTCAGAAATCGTGAAAAGAAATACAATCATCTATTATCGCTCAGTTTTGTTGTTTTTGTTGTGGAAATTGGGTAACTGTCACGGGACAACAGTACAACTTGAAACTTTGTGTCAACTGTCGAACGAATGAGGAAATGAAACGAATAAGTCCTACTAACTGCTTGCAGTGGTCCAATTTCGACCCCCTCTTGTGGCACTGGCCGCACTGCCAAAAGAGGGGGTCGAAATTGGACCCCCACACCTTTTTTTTGGAGGTGGAAGTGTGGGGGTCGGGCCATAGCAAAGAGGGGGTCCGACCCCCCCAACCCCCCCGGCAAATCACACCCTGATTAGCTGTGTAGCCTATCTAAATATATCACAGCATGTGTATATATTACCGGAACCGATTCACTTATATCTTCGTTAATTTGTAGTTAGTAGCCTAACTTAAAGCTATAGGATAGAACCGCGGGTTACGGCTAGCCGAAGCATTGAATTAAACAAAGCAGCTATGTAAATAAATGCATCACCGTCGAGGATGAGTACTCCTTGCAGAATTGTTTGAAGCATTCAATGACCAACTTCACGTCCTCATGCCTTTTGCAGTACACGCGGTTGTACTGCTCCGAGAACGTATCCGGTAACATGCGTGACACCTGCTTGGCGTTGACACAACATTGTACATGCCT
Organism: Chamaedrilus cognettii; assembly: GCA_034695025.1. Classification (NCBI taxonomy): domain Eukaryota; kingdom Metazoa; phylum Annelida; class Clitellata; order Enchytraeida; family Enchytraeidae; genus Chamaedrilus; species Chamaedrilus cognettii. Next base: position 1,066 of record JAQIWG010007368.1, read on the forward strand.
ACACATGCATATACGCCGTGCTCCGAGAAAATTGAAACACTCAAAACGTTATAACTCGGTCTAAAGTTTTAAGATTGGACAATAAGTTCAGGGACAAATTAACTCTGGGCCTCAAGCCGATTCTTGTTTGTTACTTGACTACAAGAAAGCAGTACAATAATAAAGTTGTCAACTATAATAGAAACCTTATTGTGTCCGTAAACTTATACAAGAGCGCTTTATTTTGACAGTAGGGTTCGCATTTGTGTCCAATTTTTCAGATTTGTGTTAGTATGTCTGCAGTTGTTCCGTATTAAATTTCACACGAATAATTTTTTGACCGAATTATGATAACGTTTCGAGTGCTCGATCTTCATCGGGATACGGTGTACATAAACAATTAGATATCCATCTGCTTGATATGCCAAGCCTTACGGTATTCAACGAAGGTTTTTTATAACAGCATATTTTTGGTCAAAACTTAGCCTAGTCTATTTTTTACAACTGGTCGATATATAATTTTACAAGGTTCTCCGGGAGGATGTTTTTCCTTTCCGTGCAGAACTCACCTGTTGGGTGGAAGTGGTGGGGTGTGTCATAAATCCAGGGTGGTGCAGACGGAAGTTTTTGAAGCCATTCTTTACTGTGTCCATTTTTAGGTCACTCTTAACAATGCTTCTATATTAAAACTGCATATCTAACGTTTATAACTGCAAATCCTCACGTGTTTAAAAACACATTAAAAAACTTCGAGATTTATAGATACATATTTCTTATACTCATTAGGCCTATGTTAAATTTGAAATAGAGAAAATAACTGCCTAATTTGATATATTGACTACACAAAGGCTTCTTGATTAAAATACATTCTTACATTGAGGTTCCTCATATGCTAGTATAATGCTCAGTATACTAGAGCTATGTCATATTCAGCATAACGCACTGCGACAGTTGTGTCATATTGCCTATCGTGCATACGCGCACAAAGCTTAGTGCCAAAGTAGTTGAAATAGACTGATGAATGAGTATGAGCAGGCAAAATAGACAAATGTTCTACGTATTTTATCAAAACAAGTGACAACCGGTGACACCGGCACAAATCATCAATCATTGTTGTCTTGAAGTAATGTCTAAATCTAGAATTTTTAAAACGTAAATATCGTACGCCTTACATAAATATCAAAAAGTGATATCATGCGATATGATCCAGAATAAAAGTATCAGCGCGTATGAGAATCGCATCTCAGATCTCACCTTGAGTTATTCAATTTTTTTGCCCTTATCAGGGCTGGACTTCGTGTAGAAGAAAAACTCGTCCACAGGATTCTTGCTACCCTTTCCGTTGTCATAGTCGATGATCTGGGCAGCAATGTGACATAATTTGAACAACACGCTCAAATCTTGCTCCACTTGATCAACACATGACGTCGTTTGATTCACAAAAAATGCGAGCAAATAACTGTGATATAGGAGTCAAGGAAACGTTCGAAAGTATAAAATATTGACTCCTCAAGATAGCCTACCTGCACGACAATAGTGGGTTCGTAGAAAGCATCAGGTCGTGTATTTAAGCACTCGAAAATGCGCTTGGCTATCCTCTTCTCGTCTGCCTACAAACAGTACACCATGCACGGGTAGGGCCTACATGACAATGCAGTGCTGTAGATCTAAGAAAAATAATAGAACATTAAGTCGCGAGCGGAGGGGCGGGGGTGCTGATCGAGTGTTTATACCGTTCTTGAGAGTGCACAATTATTTTTCTATGCTGAGCATGATTTCTCAATCTCTATGAAACTGAAAACCGGGGAAGCGAAAGATGGAATGCTGGGCTAATAAAAGCGATATCGTTACGGTTTTTAACTTTAGATTTATCGATGCATGCACATCAAAGTTGTTTAATGGCTGAGTAGGCTAGGCTTTTTAGACAGTAGCTACATGCACATACCGAGGATGAAGCCAGCATGTCGGCCGCTCCGAGCTCTGGGTGGCGAGAGACGCCAACGGGAGTTAAGGTCATTGATTCTTGTACAAAAATAATTTGTAGAGCTCGACAATTTGTATGTTTTGACGCAGTCGGTTTCGGGGAGAAGAGGGGAGGGCGCCGAAAGTGGACGAAAAATGAACCCCTCCCCCGAGAACAGGCTTATTTTGGCATAGTAGATTTGGTGGACCAACCTGCCGCCCTGCCCTCCCCCCTAACCCCCCCCGCTCGGAAGTTATGCACGAGTGACCAAGCATCTCCGTGTACATCTTCCTATAATCCGCTCGTGAGTTTATGTGAGAAAAGTCATACGAGGGGCTCCACATTGAGACTTCGCCCAGGGTGAATAATTAAACTCCTTGGGCAAAAGAGCACGAGAAACGAAAAGGAAAGGCCCCCAGAAACCGAAAAATGCGGTAGGGCCTAATGTAATTGCAGGATTTAAAATAGTGGGCGTGCATACCGTACCAAGCACAGAAAATTGTGGAGAATATAGAAAGCACTTTAGAACAAATATAGTACATATATAGACTACACTGCGTAGGCCTTTATCCTCGGCTGCAGTACTGCATCATATAGGCTACAAGACTACGATCATTAATTACAAACGTTAAGTAGTCATAGACCAAATTCAGTAAAAATACAGTAGTAGGCCTAATGCATTACTAACAATGGGCTTTAAGCCTAGTTAAAAGATGTATTGCCCGGTGATTATGAAGATCTATGCAAGAAACACCTGATGCACACTTATGTAAATCGTGGATACATTCTAAGCTGCCGACACATGCAGCGATGTTCGAGTCTGGATCATGTAATGGAAAATAGGACTACTGGCTACATTGCACATTCTGTGTAACAGCAGGCTATAAGTTACTGCAAACATGTACAAGTGCTGCTGCAGCTGCTAGATTATTCATTATCAATTTATCGAATCCACTAGCCGCAGAAATCTAGTAGTAAGCTCATCACGCATTTGAATAAAGGTAGATTTAGGAACACCAATTGCTAAGCGTGCTAAGTTGTATGAATATGAGGCTAGATGAAGATCGAGTTACGGACTGCAAAGGAAAGTCAGCGCTTGTTGGCCATGATTAGATCTAGATTTCAGTGATAAACACGCGCTGATTGGTCAATCTCTGACTCAAACTCGATTTTGATCTCGATGGACTGAACTCGCCTTCATGCTACTGGTAGATAGCATGTTCCTTCAGTGTTCTTCCTCCTTCTTCGCCGTTCTACTACTTTGGTGTCCAAACCTTCCACCCTAGCTGATCCTCGGTCCTTCTCTTCACTTCTGCATACGATTCTTTCCCAAGCAGGTATCATTCCGATACGTGGCCTTCCCGGTCCTCTCTTGCCCTCCAATGTTCCTCCATCACATTACTTAGCAATCCCTCTCCTCTCATTATGTGTTCAATCCAGTTTTTCTTGTATACCATACGTAGTATCATTTCAATGAGTCTTTGTTTCTCCCACTCTCCTTAATACCTTTCTTTTTGTTTTCTTAAATGTCTTCTCCGTCCAGCTTTCTTTGATTATATCTCAAATTTCAATACACCGTGTCCCGATAAAAATAAGAATTATCGAAACGTTGTCATAACTCAAAACTTCTCAGATTGTTCTAAAATTGTATACACAGCAACTCCAGCCATATAAACACCAGTGTGCAAATGTGTAGACAAATGTTATCATTTTTTCAAAATTACGCGCTTTGAAACAAGTGCCGACAAAATAAAGATTTCACGTGAACTGAGTTGCTGTATACGCATTGTGCATTGTGTACGCATTGTGTGCTTGAAGCCAAATGACAAGCAAGAAGTTTTCAAATTCAGTCATAAAAGATACTCAAAGTGTCCTTAATCGCCTACACCTGACAGAAGACATTATTCTATTCGCATTTCTCTCAGATATGGATAATGGAGCGTACTCATATGCTTGAAAATTAGCAGCTTCCTGATTACTTCCTGATTGATTGATCTATTACATGGATCAAGCACTCATACAGTGGCGTCTTATTTCATGTACGTGTACACGAACAGGAAGGACACGTTTAACATCAGTTGCTACTGAATTTTTGGACTGCGCCTCTGTCTTTTTGTCATTTGTATATATCTATACGCATTGGCTGTAAGCTCCAGCCAATGCGTATAGCCTATAGCAACTAATGTGAAAACTGTATTTCGCCTATACTTTTTCAAACGCGCATAACTCTGACAAAATGACTCACATTTGTGTACAAATAAGCACACTGGTGGATGTAATTGTGGTCAGAAAATTTCAGACCAATCTAAACATTTTTTTTTCGAGTTTCAACGTTTTGAGTATTCTCATTTTTATCGCAACAAGGCCTACATAAGCATTACCATCACTTCGTAACTCCACTGGATCATGACTAGTTCAAGTTAGGACAGTAAAAACAATTTGATCGATTTTAGACAAAGCCAGTCTACTTCCGCATTTATGTTTAGCGAATCCAGAATTAGAAGCCTAATAGGCCCAAACAGTCTGGACAACAGTGTTACAAACCTGTAGCACGGAGTCCATACCAATCAAGACCAGACCAGAGTACTATAAGCCTAGAACATGTATACATTGCACACAATCTCCTTAATGTTGCAGAATAAGGGCGATTATGCAAAAACATATGTACATGCAGGCTAGATGAATAATACGTATTAATATTTAATTATTGCAATTGGATATGACTGTGTAGGTCATGCCCCGGTTGATTGATGTAAGCAGCTGACAGATAGTAATTGGTTTGTCCCGCGGGACAAGCCGCAAACCTTTTGTCTGCACACATGCCGAGCTCATTATACAAAATACATTATACATCCTGTAGTGACACTCCGAGGTAGCTACAGCCTCACTCACGTTGCGATGAAGCTTGTGACTCTTGACTGAAACTCGATGTTTGCCTATAAATGTGTACAGATCTCGACGCTTGATTCTCATGAGCAGGTCACGGGCGGGAACGAGTTCTGGAAGGGGATCCTGCCAGTGAAGAATCTGATGGAAGACGTTGTCTGTGACATGAACATAGGCCTTCATGTCGTCAACGGTTTTTGAGAGTTCGATCATCTCTCTGCAGAGGAGACAAAAGCCATGTATGGCAAACCTTGGATTCACTGTGGTGCGCGCAGAACATTTACAGTAGACACCGTGTATCAACACACAGCATTGAAGTAGGTAGGCCTAGCTAAGGGCTTACATATACAAATACATATACATTTACATGTATAGTCAATTTTTTGGAGAAGCTTCAGATGTGATCGGCTACCGTACAATTCCTCACTTTAGCATTATGAAAAACGTAGTAGCTAGTTTGTAGCTCTAGAAGAGAAGCCAACGGCATAATGTTTATAAGTAAAAACCAACAAAAGGAAAAACTATATCAACAACAACGAGGCAATTTTTTTTTTATTAAAGTAGGCCAACCGTTTACATTTTTTATTTTTTATTTGAATGAGTTTGGGGCTCTAATAACAAGTAGCTACTATACACTATACAAGCGCTACTACTATATAGGCCTACTACTAATGCTACTTACAATCGATCAACAGTTGCAGAGTGGTACGGTATATGAAACGTCACATAGTCTACATGCCTAAGTTCAGAAGCTTAGATTACCCCGGATTCGTTCCCGGAAATTTGAGAAATTGATTAGCCTGCTCCAATGCTTCCGCAATCCTACACAGATGACAGCAGAATCCGATTATGATGATCAAATTGCCAACAACATTTTATATACATGTACAATAACTCAAATGCAACTGTAAGTAAAAACACATTTTAATAAATAGGCTGCAAGTAGGCCTATATAGGCACCGCTTAATAATGTAGCCGTGGAACAAAGAATAGACTTGCAGCGCAGAGCTCCCGGCGAAATCGTAAAAGACGACTGAAGAAGGGGGAGCGATTCCTTGCTTTGTATAGTCGAGGCCGAGGCACTAAATCGGAAAATAAGAGTCTTCATTACTGCACGGTACACACGGTCGTTCAACTTCCAAAACACTAAATGCTTAACAATGTAGCCTACTTATGTGCTACTACTAGATAGCATATAATACTATTCAGTGCAACTCAAATTAATTAAATTTATGCCCCAATTGACACGAATGGAACAGTAACTACTCACATCTCCTCAATGATGGTGCAAGTTGTGTGCTTATATGCGCGTCGGTGCAACGTGTTGCGTGTGTAGAACATGTCGTATACTTTACCGACCTCCTGCGCAAGCAACACGTCATCCGCACACTTACATTAGCTTTCGAACTAACCAAGTCTTGCATATAAACATAGCCAAATATAGCTGTGCTATTTTGATTTAACATGGGGTCAGTGGCGTCGCGTGGGTGGATCCAAGGGTCTGGCCAGAGGCAGTGACGTCACGTGATCCTGTAATACACCACTAGGGTCAGAGTCTCATCACTGAAATTCCATTGTGATGAGAGTTGTTCCTAGCAGATGCTGTGAGTGGCTAGTAAGCTGCTAAAAGGAGCTATTAGCATGGCTGTAATAATGCTGCAGTCTTACTCAATTGAGTCTGCCCAAGGAGCGTGGCACAAGACAATGAAATTGTTTTGTAAGACGTTTCACAATCCCTTTCAGCCAACCATGGCACAACAAACATTGACTGCAATGGCAGAATCAGCCATGATTTTTATTTGATTCTCAGTGCTCGGCTTACACTTCCAAGCGTAGACTAATTAGGGAGTAAATTATAAAATCACTGATATTTTGCAAAACTAGACAAAAATTTCTGGTTTTATGCAAGGGACCTACCGTTTGGCAGTGCACTGGTGAGAGAAAGAGACGAAATTTACTGGTCTTGGGCATACCTTTTCGCGGCAACAGATCTGCAGGCGTCCCTTTACTTTCACGACTCGTGCAAACTTCATGAAGCGCAGATGATCAAAGTTGTTTCTGATTCCCAGATGGTGACAGTCGCGCGCGAAGTAGTCCCACTTGTCGACGTCTATGCCGTTATGCGTGTTGGCGACAACCTGTTGTCAACCAATCAAACGTGACGACCTTGGGTAATTTCAAGCAATGTTTTTCTTCTGAACTGACAAGCACTACCTGTAATAATAATCATCATCATCGTTTTTGACGTCTGTTCTAATGCGCTACAGGTGAGCCTGTAACGCCGTGTCCATGTTAACAAAGGTTAGACGTTTACATTGGAGCTGGGTTTTTATGGCCGTATACCCTTCCTGTCATCAACCATAATTATAAATTTTCATGGACGATAATTATCAGCAAGCGAAACTTGTGTTTTTAACAGCCTTGCTAAAGGGCCTGCAACGCATGGTTTTACAGTTGCCGGCGCCGGGACTTGAACCCAGGTCCTCTGGACTCAAAGTCCAGCGCCTTAACCACTACACCACAGCGCCTCGCTATGCTAGACTACTGCCTGCGGTCTAGCAATATTACAAGAATTAATGCCACCGATGGTTAGCCTAGTTCCCACACTTCTGAGTATCAAATGGTGTAAACAAAAGATTGATGTTGTGTCCTCTTTAAAGTCATATTTAACTGTTTCTCCTACTTTTACTTTGAAAAAATGCAGCTGACGATGCCCCCCTTCCAGTCGGTAAGATTTGTCAATCACATGCACCGACTGCACGATAAGAAGCCTGCCCTTCTTTTGCGAGTAGTTCCGACACCTAAAATAAAAAATAAAACGACAAGCCACCTTCAAACTATTGCCTACTATTTTAGGAGAAAACAAATTTGCCTAGGCCTCGGCCTACCTCATATAAAAACGCTTTATCCTCTCCACGTCCCGGGTACGGCCAATCCTATAATAAAGCCCATTATACATAACGTCACTTCAGCGATTCAGCTTGTTACTATAGTTTCTTATATTTTGAGGTCACTGACGTGCTCTTAAAATTAAATAAAAGATCTATCACGACAAAAACAAATTATTTAATTTTTATGCTGAAATGAATGAAGAAAGTTTAAATTTTTCCCAGAAGCGCTGCGCTAACATAAATGTTTATTAGTCGAAATTATCCATAAAAAGTTGTGTAATAGACTACGATACAAGAGTAGGCTAGACCTGATCGCATTCCACAGTTGCATTACATAAATTAGGGATACATTTCACTATTTTGCATTAAAATATTTTTAGAATCACTGAATTGCAGGCCTAATTTGTATCACACTAGGCCACACTCCGAAACGATGGAACTTCTCGTCCACGTCGTCGGGTTCGGCCAAATGGGTTAAAGCCGTCTAATGAGGCTCTGGTCTAAACTCGGAGATGAGGCAGGTACCACCGAGAAAAAACTTTTCATAAAACGTCATAAAAAGTACACATAAAACAAAAGGGACACAGGGTCCGACGCGGTCCGTGTTAACAACGACCGCGCCACCCATCAAATTCCGCCAGGGTGGGAGTGAAATATTGGCTACCAGAGACAAAAAAACATCGAAAAAATTAAGCTACCAATCAGCGGCATCACAAGCGGAACTTGGAATTTCATAACGTTACACGTAACAGAAAAACTGAAAGAATTATGGCACGAGACAAACAGGTACGCGTGGAATATTTTAAGATTGAGCGAAGTGAGATGATTGAGCAAGATTGTCACGGACGAGAGACACAAGATGTGGTACATTGAAGAACAAGATGCACGTGAGGGGGGCGTAGCAAAAATGGTCCACAAGGATTCTGTAACGCCAGTAATAAGCTGGCAAGCTACATCAAGTAGAATGACCAGTATACGGCTTGCATGCTCGCCACAAGTTTAACAATAATTCAAGTGTACGAACCTTCTGGAAACTCAACAGACAATAAGTGTGAAAATTTCTACAATCAACACTGATAACTACGGTGCCAAAAAGGAAATATTGATCATTCAAGGCAACTGGAGCGCCTAGCCTTAGATGCACATGCAGACTGGCATGGGACTTGAGAAATTTGCATGGAGTGACACGAATGAACGAGGCCTATGATTTCTGAAATTTTCTCGGATGCATGACATCATATCAGCTAACACGGTATTCCCACACAAACCGTCAAGATGAACTGCTTGCAGCAAATGGTGAATAGCCTATAGCAAACCGAATTGACTTCATCCTAACCTTAAAGAGATTTCAAACAGGCATATATACCAACAGAACACGTACTTTCCCAGGAGCAGATGTAGGCAGTGACCATGACCTAGTCGTGATAACAATGAAAAAAAAACTAACTAGAAAGAAAAGTGATCAAGATCCCTTCATTAAGTAAGATCTGGTTAAATTGAATGACAGATCATTACGCGAAACATTTTAAGCAAAAATTACAGGAAAAAAGGCACAACTACTCCTACTGAAATATATAAATGATCTCAAAGAGGGATTTAATACGGCAACGATCAAAGTGACACAAGAAGTACTCGGAAAAAAACGGAAAACAAAACAACGGTAGATTTTAAGCCACATATTGGACCTGTTCGATAGAAGAAGGAAATTAAAAAGTAAGCGAAAAAGTGCTGACACCGCAGCAGCAGAAGATAGGCAGATGTGCATTGAAGTCAAACAAGAACTACGTCGAGACAAGGCCACGTGATTAAAAAAAACTATGGGGATAAATGGAGAGTGGTATGACGAATAAGACTGCAAAGAAATCTTTTAACATTGCAAAAAAAACTTACCTGAGGGCATTCATCTCGGATCACGTTGATCGAAGACAAGAATAGAAAAACTTTGTCAGATAAAAAAATTAGTTACAGAAAGACGGAAAGAACACTACAATGAGTAATAACTTTAAAGGGAATGTAGATAATGATATTCCAAACAAATTAGTCAGTGAACAAGACTAAGAGGGAGATCCGCTAATAACCCTGGATGAGGTCACTAATGCAATGCACACACTAAAAAAGGAAAGGTCTCCGCGGTAAACAAAATTGCTGCTAAACTCATGGCTAATGGAGGAGACAGTGCATGCAAGGCGCTTTTGAGACACTTGTCAAAAAGTTTGGAGAGCCGAAAAATGGGCCAAGAATTAGACTAAATATTTGTTAATCACAATAACCAAAAAACGAAATGTAAAAAAATGCAATAACGATAGCACAATCGGCTTCACAAGCCATCCTAGCAAAGTATCACAAAAGTCTTGTTGTCAAGACTCAAACCACAAATAGATAGTTTACTAGCAGAGAAACACGCAGGAAAGCAAACAGATCCTCAACTTCAGAATTGTGGGTGGAAAATTTATCGCACAAAATAGGGAACTGGATCACAGTTTCATAGACTTTACGAAAGCCTTTGTCAGAGCATTACACGACGGGCTTTGGGCAGTGTTAAAGAAGTACAAGATAAGCAAAGCACTCGTAAACTGCATTAAATCTTTCTACTAAGATGCCAAAAAGCCCAATAAAAATGAATGATACTCCGAGCTCTTGATCTAACAAACGTACCGGTGTGAGACAAGGTTGTCTGCTATCGTCTTCTTTCTTTAACCTCTTCCTGGAAAATATCATATCAGAAGTTCTAGTCGAGATTGAAGGAACACTATTCGACGGACGTCAAGAAATATCTAATCTAGGATCTGCAAATAACATTGACTTGTTGGCAGGATCACAAGAATAACTAATTCAACTCACATCCTGCGCAGACAAAACTTACACAGCCTAGGAGATGGAAATTAGCACAGAAAAGCGCCAAGTTCCTAGTATGGGAAGAGAGGCAGTCCAGCCAGAGGGAAAGGTACAACTAGGAGGGAAATACTTGAACAGCTTGATTCTTTTAGATATGTGGGATTCCTAATCACAAAGGACTGCCGGTGTGACTCAGAAATGAAATCAGAATTGCCATTTTAATCTCGGCATTAAATGCATGAAACCGGTACTTCAAAAAATCTATTCCAATACCAACTAAAGTAAAACTTGTGAGAGCAATAGTCATAGCCACAGTTTTAGGTGAATGCGAATCGTGGACCTTCTCAGCAAATACAGGGAGAAGATTAACAAAGACTTTTAAATGCAGGTGACGCAGAAGAATCTTCAAGGTCTCATAATACTGTTCACCGCACTAACGTCTCCATCAGAGAAGAATTCTGTCAAATCTTTGATCAACACAAACCACTTGTAACGGTGAAGAGGCGCAAAAGCAGTACTATAAACACATAAGTAGAGGTAGCCTCGCGAATACAATCCTACACGAAGAGATGGATGGAAGGAAGGGTAAGGACAAACCGCGTACAACCTAGTTGAAAAACATAACTGAATGGACCGGTTTTAGCAGAAACAACCTACACTGTATAATATACAGTTTAACGTGGTCATCAGCTGTATAGCGTTGAGGATCGTTTTCCACTTGCCACGATCCAGGGACGACGCATATACAGTGTATTTGCGTCGTCCCTGGATC
>JAQIWG010007369.1:0-12390 GCA_034695025.1 Chamaedrilus cognettii
TATGAGTACTACCACCTCTGAACTCTGAAGCCTCGGAATAGTACTACCACCTCTTTTTTTAGGACTACACCACTGCCAACATGTACATGTACACGTATGTGTATGTAGGTCAACCCTTTCTTCCTCTTCGAGTCTCTGTCTTTCATTGCCCGACCGAACGCGTACCGACTTCTTAAGTCTTAGAGTGGATTCTATAGACGTTCCTCAACTTCTACCTCGACTCCTACCTTGACCTAGAAAGACAATATAACAGCAGCCCATAACTGCTGCTCGAAAAAACTCTAAATTTATTTGAAAATTTTAAAGGCACAAATTAATTTTCACAAGAAATCACTATCATTTAAAATCAGTGAAAATAGAAAATCATTTTCCGTGAAAGTTATGACGTTACGTTAATTTAACGACGTGGTAGATTAATTCAAATGGACTAAGGAAAAAGCTTCTTTGAATGTTAGTTATGGGCTGCTGTTAAATTGTCTTTCTAGGTCAAGGAAGGAGTCGAGGTAGGAGTTGAGGTACATCTATAGAATCCACTCTTAGTCTCTTTTAATCATGCATATTTTGCATGCAATTTTGCATGCAACCATGTTAAGGCGGACAGACGACCGTTGTCATAACAACGATTTTCTTAACTGGGTTTCATGCAGGGCTTGTTCCTTAACTGCGTTGCATGCACGGCTTGCGTAAAACCCAGTTACATACATTTTACATATACATTTTACACAATATTCACAATACACAATTAGTGTGCATTGTATCAATATTCCAAATATTCATATATACAATTTCAACACAATACATTTTACGTATTTACGTAAAATACGGGACATTTTATATTGTCATTTTATAAACATGGTTGCATGCAAAATTGCATGCACAATTGCATGTAAAATTGCATGCAAAATATGCATCGTGGAAAGGAAGCTTTAGTCTTAGAGAATTACGATTAGTTTTTTCACTGCATGGTGTAGAAGAGTTACTGCAGTTGTTGAAGCAGCAGCTGCTGCATCTGTCATATATTACTACAGCACCTCTGCTGTGCACCCTTTCTATAGCCTAGTCTGCCGCTGCTGATGTTGCTGATGCCATTGTAGGGTGGCTGCTGCTGCAGCTGCTGCTACTCCAGCTGTTGTTTTTACTGCATTGGTACTGCCGCTACTGCTGCAAATAAATTGATTCCTGAATCCTGATACTGCTGCTGCTGCTGTTGTTGTTGTTGCTGCTGCTGCTGCTGCTGCTGCGGTTGCTGCTGCTGCGGCTGTAGCTGCTGCTGCTGCAGCCCCTGCTTCATGCCACATCGCAGCAGCAGTGGGGCGGATAATAATTCTGTATTTCACAAATTGATCCGGGGAGCGCGCCATTCATTTGCGAGTCGTTAAGCCGGCGAGGATTGGTGCCCGACTCCACAGCATACTCGCTCGGATATATTCAACCCCCCACCCCCCGCCACCCCACTCGCTCCTTCACACCTCGCTAACTCACCCCCTACCCCCCCTACCCTCTCCCCCCCATCCATCCGTCCCGTTTCTTTCCCCCATATCGTCAATGGAGTAGCTGGGATAAATGGGGAGCGGGAGAAAGTTTAGATTTGTTCCGCCCCCCCTCCGACAAAAGTGTAGCATAACATTAGACAGACAGAATTCACAACTGGGGAGAGGGCGTTGGAGACTTTCGCCCAAGTCAAAAAATCCGCTTATTATAGGGAAAGCGGATGAGGAGCACCTTATTCAAACTCGGAAAATCAAAATTTTCTTTACGAATTAGGCCCCACCCCTGACCGCCAAATCCGTGGCTACGCTCCTGCAGTCACAAGCCCACTTCGGGCTTTGTGGAGGCGCGTGCTCGCCATCCAGAATGGCCGGGCACCGGACGCCGCGCCAGCGCAGCCTCAGGGCGCAGTTTATGTGAGCAGATCTCGCTGTCGACACCGGCCCTTCATCCTCGGGCAGTAAAGTATACTATAGCGTAGTGTAGGTGTCACAGCGGCAAAAAAATAAGATTTTAGGAATCTACGCCAACGCTGCATACACCGTATGATTTTAGACTCTAGCTCCTATCAGCTACATGTAGAATTAAACCCATCTTTATTTTTAATTATTTACTTCTTTTTTTTAACCCATCTTTATTCGCAGGAGTTTGTAGCATATAAAACGTCATAGACTATGAATTAAATAAAAGAATGTATAACTGTTACTGATTAATGAAACAGTTCTAAACATGCAACAAAATATCATTAAACCGTTACAGTCATCATAGGCGTGGTTTCAAATTATTTGATGCGATGCTTATACAAGTGAGAATATGATACATAATTAAAATAGATAATAATATACATTAAGGGCCGATTTTTCCAACATGTATTCAATGGTGGTTCGGGATTTAACCCATCATTTGCATAGGCTAAATCCTGAACCACCGTTTAATCCATGTTGGAAAGACCGGCCCTAATTGTATAAATTAAATATTCAAATTTGATGTACGAAAAGATGGACTTCGCATCAGGTCATTTCCATCAGACAGGCACAAAAGTCTCCCGAGGTGACTTAATTAAATCATTGTGGTCCTATCTACACACTTCAGAACAAAAGAGATAAAAGTAAAAATTAACCCCGGTGTCCGCTTTGCGTCAAACCTTCGACGCAGGCCAGCCTTCTCGTGACTTGACAGAACAATGGATCGAACACCAATCATGAACAAAGAACCACCCCCCTCTCTCGGCTCAGCGCCTATATTTGCTAATACCATGCAGGGGCTAATAAATCAATCGAACCAGAATGATACCAGCATGGCCGCATTAATAGCAATTTGTTTTCTCTCTCTTAATGAATTCTTAATTGCTCAATTCGATTCCCCGAGGGTATAGACAAGTGATGTCGGCAGCCTGCGGCTGATGAAGTCTGCGACTGATAAAGCCTGCGTGGCATGGTTAGTGTCCGGTCTAGAGAATAATAGCAATCTTCCTACAGATAATCCCCTAACATTGTGAAATAAAGCGGACTAAACCCTGGTCTTGATACTTGATACGTATCTCTCTAGTAAACCCGAGTTATTATTATAATTATTAATGCTCACTGTTACTGAAGTGAGTGCGATTATCTTTTGTAAAGACTGAAATATTTTTCTTTCGATCGAGCCTAGTGAGCGCGACTTATGGAATCATTGCAGTCTATAGGGAGCCGTAGGTAATCCTATCATTGAGCTTCTACTTATTTGTCACTGTTTCTATTGTGTACTGCGCTTTCTGATGAAAAAAATATATATAATAATAATAATAATAATAATTCCAAAGTTAAATTACTTCCATGTCCAGTACGAACTACCTAGTTTTTCCTTTCTCACTCGTTTCTCCGTTCAAGACGAGGGGTTTCTTTTAATTTGGCGCGCATGCGCAGAGCGTCCTTCGTCCAGCTGTGCGCAGGCGCAGACCGACACTGGTCTAGTTGTGCGCAGTAGCGGTTCTAGCCCTCCACGACAAGGGGGGGGGTCTAGGGGTGCTTGTACAAGGACTCAAGCGCTGTGGAAGACATTTTTCCTTTCCATGCAAAACGGACGAGCGGAGGCGAGTGCTGACAAAAACTGTTAACCTCCAAAACGTTAAATTCAACACATTTTCATGACCGAAACAGTTAATTCTTAACACAACACACCTAAATTTATACTGTGGGGGGCTTGAAAATCGTAACAGAAGGAAGCTTTATACCCCAAAATCCAAATTAAAAAATGTCAGTTTTTATCTTAACGGCCTTAGCTTACATCAAAAACCTGGGGGGGGCCTGAAATTCTAATTCGGGGAGCTCTGACCCCCAAGCCCCATTCTCAAACCGCCACTGGTTGTGCGCAGTGCGCCGCTCGTCTCTAACGATCACTGACTCACGTCTTGATAGAAATCTCGCGGGTCGTCCGCTGACATTGCCAATTACGCCTCTAGCTCCCACGTGCGGGCCGCACAATTCCAGCGAGCGGCGCGGGCGGGCCGCACGATACTATATACATGTACTATCGGGAGACAACGGCGGGCTGCACGAAACTAGCGAGGGCACGGGCGGGCCGCACGGCACTAGGGGGGGACACGAGAGATCCGCACGGCACTACAGCGAAGGGCGCAGGCGGGCCGCACGGCACTATCAGGGGAGCGGGCCACACGGCACTAGTAAGAAGCACGGGAGGCCGCACAAAACCAGCGAGAGACGCGCGAAGGCCGCATGGCACTATAGTGACTAGTAAAGGACGCAGGCGGGCCGCGCGGCACTTGCGGGGGGTGCAGCGGACCGCACGCCACGCGGGGGGCTGCGCGCCGACCTCGTGGTACTAACGGAAGGCGCGAGCGGATCGATCGTACGGCATTAATCTAATTTCAAATAGCCTAGCTAAATCCACACTAAAATTTACACTAAAAAAAGCTATATTTTTTATTAAATAAAAAAAAATAAATAAATAAATAAAATAAAGGTACCGGGACGAAACAAAACGGCGTTCGCCAATTGGTGCACGCCATAAAAATAAGAATATAAGATCCACGACTGTAGTGAATTCAAGCATCAAGACTTGGTATCACAGTTACAAGTATAGAGCGCAACTTTGGCGCCTTCTAGCCTACACATGTACAATATACACGACGACATTGTACAAAGTTGTAGGTGATCTGTGGGATTTAACAACGCGGAAACGATCCTAAGGGCTGGTTTCTCCGACACGGATTTAATGGTGGTTCAGGATTTAACCTACCTTTTGCATAGGCTAAATCCTGAACCACCATTAACTCCGTGTTGGAGAAAACAGTCCTAAATCTTGCCCTCACAGCCGCCTAACTCTCTCCCCTCCACTAGACCTATACAACATTCAGAGAATTCTTCTCAACTTCTGGACGTTTGTATTAAGCTCAGCAAAAGTGGTGAATGAACGACCCACATGTATCAGCGCTGCTCAAGTCGGAGCAGAATAACGCTGCGGCACAATTACAGCCTTGCGCGCTCCACTCCGCCATCGCGAGAAATCGATAATACCGCGAAACGCGCGTGACTCCCGCAAGACGTTTGTCACTAACCGCTGTATCTGCGACTGCATTCATCATGTCTTATTCTCCCCACTTTGGCAGTCGATCAACGATGAGAAAGCAGCCAACAACTTCAGTAGTCCAGCTAGTTACATTAGCAGTTACTGTAAGAACTTTTAGCAGCAAACAACTTTAGTAGTGCAACTCTTTTCAGTAGTTAGGCTAACTACTTTACATCAACTTCAACTTCAACTTCTCTACTGTACTCCACCTTAATGAATGATTATTTACAGGGCTGACGAAATTAAGCACCTTTGCCAAGGATGCACGAAGTGACTCAAAATCTTTTTGCCGCGACCGGGGTTCGAATCGACCCTCTGCCACACTCGCAATCTTACTCTAAACCTGACCATAGAACTCCAACCCGAACCCCAACAAAAATAACTTCACAACCATATTTCCTCCAGATTCCTTAACCCTGTGCGCTAAGCATTAGACTCTGTCGCAAGTACAGCAGCAACTTCCTTTGTCGCCGCCAGGACGCAAGTTCTAAGAATTCAAGCAAATAGAGCAGTCATACTATTAATAGCTCTAACCAAAACCTAACCCGAAGTCAAGCCAAACCTTAACCGAAATCTAATCCAAACCTAACAAGACAACAATGGAAATTGTTCTATAAATAGCAATTTTCGTGCATTTTCAAATTGCATAGCCAGAATGGGGAAAGAGAAAGAAGGAAAGAAACTGATAGCAGAGCAAGAGGGCTGGGGGGGGGGCAGGGGGGGCCAGGGGCGTTACTGGAGTTCTCCACATGGGGGCAGGCATAATAGCACATAGGGCAGCCATCGTCATCTTTCATGTTTTGATGACCTAGTCTTTTTCTTCATTTGTTATCATGCAAAAATTCTAACGCCTGACCACAAAGATCTATAAAATCTGATGCTACATTTATTTAGTCCAAAGTTCACCAAAAACACACAAACTTGGCACTCAATATCTATAGGAGTTCAAATATATAAAAATATGAATCATTTTGCCCTATGCAGGCAGGCAAATCTTTCAATTTCATTTTAGTTTTGTAGTTTGGGAACCGTGTGTAGCAAAAAGACTATACACAGTCCGGTTCGGTGGAAGAGAGCCGGCATAGAACATTTTTCCTTCTTTAGTCTCTTCTAACGACTCGCCCGTGGAGCTCTGGGCTGCAAGCCAACTCTTTGTTGCCCGGCCTGCAGGAGGTGGCATATCTTTCATTTGCGGGGGAAGCTGCCCCCCATGCCCCCTCCGGTAGTTACGACATTGCTCCCGCGAAGGGGGAGGGGCAGTGAGGGGGGTAAAGCGTAGGGGGGCAGGTGTCGGCGCGAGCCGGCTAGTTAGCGAAGAAATGAAAGCGTGATGTGAAATTAATTGAATGAAAAACTGACAGCGTTGGGTCAATCCATCAGGCGGGGCCAGCCGGCCGGCGGCCGCCCGGCACCCCGGGCCCATCTGTCATCGTCCGGGGCCCGCCCCTGCGGCCCACCGGCGCGGAATAAAATTGCCCGAAAAAGAAATGAGTTGGCGCGCCAATGCGGGAAAGTTTTGAGAATACAAACAAAAGCAGTTATGCTATTAATAGATTTTATCGAAACCTAATCCGAAGCCAAGCAAGACCTTCAACCCTTATCTAATCTAAGGCTAAAATAACAAAAATTAAAATTGTTCGCTAATAGAAATTCGTACGCATTTAGAATACTACTGCATGCGGCAAGGGAAGATTTCTGGTAGACTATACCGAAAAGGTTTATGGAAGGGTGTTATACAAGAGAGAATAAAAGGAAAAAGATTTTTTTATTATATTCATTTCATGTAATGAAATAGTGAGGAGCTAAATAAAAGTAAAGCGCTGGATGGAAAACAGTCTGAGTGACTGCTGCAAACTGGTGTCGACACTGAATAAAACTTATGACATCAAAAAGCCTTATGACATCCAAAAGTTACGTTGTTTTTTGGATTTAATCTTTATAGCAAAGGAGCTCTTCAAAGGAACAAAGACACACTATTGCAATGCAGCAGATGTTTCACGTCAGCATTAGCTAAAATTCATAACCTAGATTGCAATAATGCAATAACGATTCACCATAGGAAATTGACCACAGTAAATTTACCAAGGTATTATTTTCGAGTTGTGTACAGCGCCCTAGAAATAACCTCGGCCATGTCACGGCGCTCAAAAAGTAGGCCTAGAAAAAAAAAATCATATCGAAAGCGCACTAAAATGGAATCAAAACATCTACAATGGTAAATATACCATGGTAATTTTACAATGGTAGATTTGCTAAGACAAATTTACTAGTATGAGCAGTGAGCACAGAGCAGTGAACAGCTTGGCTGTGAGCCACGAGGTGTCGCTATGGATACGCACGTCCAGCATTTGCAGGCATGCAGGATTTTTTTATTGGGGAGGCCACGGGAAGGGCTAATTTTTTCTCTCGTGCATAACTGACGAACGGGGTGGGGAGGGCTGACAGAAATGTTTCGATGCTCAACTTTTTCCTTGTCAAAATTACTAAGCCATAGCCATACTCATCCATTAGGGTGGAGTGCAGTAGAGAAGTTGAAGTTGAAGTTTAAGAAAATGATATCGCCGTTACACGTTTTGATTTCAACTAATCAACTCAAAATTCTACCTTCGACCAATCAATACTAACCAGCAAGACTGGTAATTTTACTGGGAAAATCAATCAATTACCTGGGAAGGCCAACAGCACTACAAAACCACTTTTTTCTTCTTTCAATATCACATATTATATGACGAAATGTATGTGAAAAATATATGATGTTTTGTGACTGCATTACATTTACAAATAGTATCTATAATATTACCTTTACATCTTGGGCAGGCCATTCCTTTTTGGAGGGCGGAAGGCCACGGCCCACTGGGGAGGCCAGATCTGAATTTGGGGAGGCTTGGCCTCATATGTGATCCATGTAGAACCGCCACTGCACACGTCCTCACACTAATCCTCGCGATGATGGAATAGTGGGCTTTATACAACCAGCACCTCGCTGATAGAATATCTGTCACGCGGGACCGTCGGTTTAGAACGTCACAGGATATTGCTATGCTCCCCAGGTCAATGGTTTGCATGACAAAAATTCACACAGTTGACCTTTACAGCACTTTAGCATCAGCCTATCGGCTAATTAATCAGCCTTATAGTCAGGTTCACAATGTCTAAAAGGATCTTTTGTTCCAATTTTATGAATATTAGCAAAGCAACACATATGTTGGAGAGCTTGTGACATTAGGAAGCCTTAAATGGATACTAAGATTTGCACAGGTGGACGTCCATATGGCTGCCATTTTGGATCTGAAAGATGGCCGCTCTATTACACAACTAGTTTTCAGAAAACTGTTCAAATATTTCTCAAGTTAAGTAAAGTAGCACCTCCAGCGAGGGGCCGTGACTTGACCAATTCCTCTCTTTCCCTCGAATTTCGAATTTCGGTGCCACTGCATGTTTGTTTGTTGTTTAGCGGCACATCAGCACACGAGGGCCATTTTAGTGCCAGACTAATAGGAATGGATAGAGTTTAGGAGAAAAGTTACATATGAATTGGATGCCAAGCAAGTAACTTTGGTATTGTTGAGATTTTAAAAGAAATTTCATGATTTTATAAGATGGGATGGTACTGAAGAGCACATTAAGGGAGCCGACGTCATAGCGGTTTAGGCATACAGAAGCCACTGCATGTACAAAGATAACTAAAGTCGCCTCTTCAACTCAATGTCAGACAGAAATCCTGACTGCAATGCTACAAACGGAGCCACTCACTGGCAATTTGACCAAAGTGCACGCAGCGACGTTATATACTGACATGACTGCATTAACTCGCCACCTCTACCGATCTACATTTTCTGAAGACAGGCCTGGAGACTCGCCCAGTAAGACAAATTTAGGCCTGCTTAATGTATTTTGAGGTTGCCTACCTCTAAGGACATAGACATTTGACTACCATACCTTACTAGATGATGTCACTTCTAATTTCTGTTAACAAATATGATGTCAATATCATATCACTGTTTATATTGTTCAAAACAGTCAAATTTGGGAGAAAATTAGGTAATCTATGCCAATTTTAAGCACAATGAACTTTTTTCCATATCAGGCTACAGTATATATGCTCTTGTTTAAGGCGATTGGCACCCCTGTTCCGCACCGCTGCGTCCTCAAAGAATTTAAGACAAATTCAATATCTCATTGGTTTTGATTCATTAGAGTGACGAAACATGATGAAAAAGGCTTCAAAATAGCGACATCTTGATAGCGCATTTAAACTAAAATATCCGACTATGGGTCGCAAAGTCGCAAGGGTCGCAACTTATTCTTTGCCAAGCAAAGTCGTAAAGTCGCAAACTCGAAAAGTCACAAGACGCGCAAAGTCGCAAAGTCGCAAAATGTATTTTAACTAAAAATTTACCCCTACTAGGGGTTGAGATCAACATTTCCAAAGATGCCTGCGTGAATGAGGCTACTGCTCAAAGAAGGGGTTAATGTTCTTACAACCGCAGTGTTCATCCATGCGTGTCAGCCAAACGTGCGAAGACTGCTAGTGGGTTTGTTTTGTTTTTTGTAGTTTGGTAGTAGCCTCAGTAGTTGTGCCTTTAGTACATGTCTAGTTGCCTCAGTTCGCGTTTAGTTGTGTGTAGCACAAAGATACAGTCCAGTTCTGTTCAAGAGAGCCTGAACAGAACCGCTCCCCTTCTTCAGTCGCCTTTTACAACTCGCCCGGGGAGGTATGGGCTGCAAGCCAATTATTCTTTTCCCGGCCTGTAGGGGATGGGTAAAAAGTAAAAATATACTGCTAGTGGGTGAACATGTTTTAAAAAATGAATAAAGTTTTTTTAGAGTATAAAAGAGTAAAAAACTAACTAACAGTGTGTAGGTTTAACAATTTTAAAGTCAATTAGTAAGTGCATCACATTGCGACCCTGCTAGTTGAGTGATATTGTTCTGACACTTCAGACAAGATCGTCAACGAACTCTGATAGAAAAGAACTACAGAGGCTCAAGTTCAGCGTTTCTAAAGACGATTAAGTCATAACCAATTTCGACTGAGAGATAGAGCTAGTTTGAAAACTTTATTTTCATGCCCTTTGACATGTCTCCGAGCCCTATTATAATAGCCCGCTGCCTCAGTGCTAATGTCCCAGCCGTATATCATCCCCCAGTAATTTAGGATACAGAGAGGAGGCAGCGCTGCCGCGGGACAAAGCCAATTATTTGACGATTAAAAACCTATTACCGGCGTCGTTATTGTAATTCCGATCTAAACGAAGCGACCATATAATGCAAATTTCAGCATTACCTCAGCGCAATAAACTGATGGTGCCAGTAATATAGGCCTGCACACAGGGGCGTAGCCACGGATTGGGCGGTGGGGGGACCAAAATTGGGAAAGAAAATTTTCCAAAGTTATCCCACGAAAAAAAGTTTCCAAAGTTAACTTTCTGTACCTACAAAAGACCAAATTGCCCTTTCGTCCAGAACTCACGAGCGGCGGGTGGGGGGAGGGGTGTTGGTGGGGGGGTTGTGACAGAAATTTTTCGCCATCAACATGGTCGTTTTTGGACATTTTACCACCCCTCATACCATTTTTATTAACTTTTTCATGATGGGACTAACCATCAATCATGGCGGGATGTGTCCCCCACATCAATGCATTTTCAAGGAGACCACGATTTTTCATCTGGGGTACGCTCTGGTCCGCGGGGGAGACACGTCCCCACCCGTCCCTTAAGCGGCTACGCCACTGCCTAAGCTTGATGACCCTCATAGATCGATCTATTCCCAGTATGCTATTATTATTGTATAAAACAGGCATTATAGCCTATGAGCATTATAGAGAGCGCGGATCTAAGTGCTCTCATGCTCTATGAAACTCCGTCCAATTGGATACAGTGAAAGAGTGAACGTTCAGCAAATTAATACGTCATAGTAATTTTGGCTGCCAACCCATGTACAGTTGTACATGTATAGGCAATGGACGCGGGAGCGTTCAGTCAAAAAAGATTTGTAATCAATAGAAAATTTACTAAAAAATCGCAGCGCTGTAATGCAGCGAACTACAGCCATTCGCGATGCTTTGAAATTATTAAGGATTTAGCAAGTGTGATTACCGGCCAATTTGCAGAGAACATAGCCTAGAGCAGTGCTATTCAATAGGCGGCCCGCGGGCCTAATGCGGCCCGCGAAGGGTTTTTAAGTGGCCCCCAAAGGCAGTCCTTGAAAAAGAAAGGTTGAAGATATTTATCATTCATTAAAAAAAGATAGCATATATTATTATGTATATCAACCATAGAAAATATATATGAAATACAGTTTGAATCCTAGCCTACTAATTTACTATATATTACTGCATATTCAATACAGTGAACATAAATAATATGACATAATTAAATGCATCTTTAGTATCAATTATATTTGGTTTATAACGCAATCCGGATTTTAAAATGGCTTCAGCCCGCCAAGCCGTTCTAGAATTCTTTGTGGCCCCCGAAGAAAATTAATCGAAAACCCCTGGTCTACAGCAAAATGTGGACCAATAAACATAGACCATGTGGAGACAATGTAAAGCTAACATTACGGTCACAGAAAATATCCAAGATGTGGAAAATGTATATTTAGACAGCACAATGTGGAGTTCATGAATGAAATGTACTTGGGTCCATAAATGTATGTATGTATGTATATTGCACTTTTAACGCACCAAGAATATGTCATGCAAACGGAGATGGAATAACATCGTTTGCTTAAATCGTAGGTGCGGGAGAAGTGCAACAGACTACATACAGAAAGCGGATTTGAAAAAATGAGTTTTAAGCCTGGATTTAAAGAGAAAAGGGACATAAATGGCTCCCCCGGCCAGTTATGGACCCACGTCTAACTTTACATTAGCGCCACAGGCGCCCTTTCTATGTCTGAGCTATAGTCCGAGGTACTAAAATTGAAAAAATATTATTGGCTGTCAAATAGTTTGCCACTAGGTTCAGGTAGTCATTTGGAACTCGCAGTCTTTGCAGACTACGTTCCAACAGCGTGAAGCCACTTAATTCCAAGACTGCTTCTCGCTTGCAAAAATTGAGGCTCTTGGGCAACTAGCCAATCGGCAATATATCTAACCCTCAATCATAATCATAGCCCTCTCATTATAGAATTTATCTCAAATGTGATCCTTAGTACAATCTATAACGGGTTATGATTTGGACAATGCTAACCGCAAACCTCTTGATTGCATTGAGGGTTATAGTTCGCAATGTCTATGAGTCGATTTCATAGACGTTCCTCAACTCCTACCTCGACTCCTACCTTGACCTAGAAAGACGATTTAACAGCAGCCCATAACTGCCATTCAAA
>JAQIWG010007370.1:0-12390 GCA_034695025.1 Chamaedrilus cognettii
AGGAAGAAGTCGGCAAAACTTCCTTCGTTTTGAAGGCTTCCTTCGTTTTCGCCGAAAGGTGTAACTTCACCATTAGAAATTGGCAGTTTGGCTACGAATAGCTGACATAGTAAGCATCAAATGCTCTGCATAGGCTTCAACGTGCTGGTTACAAAGATTTTTTTTACTTCTCTCAAAAAATTTTCATAAATTTTGAATAAAAACTATTTTCTTTTTGAAAATTCTGGATTCTGCAGCAAATTATCTCAGCTACAAACTCTGAAGAAATGCGGTACTAATAAAAAAAATTAGCGAAGTTATCGCGATTGTGCTACGGGAGCCTTTTTTATGACTCACTCTGTACAATAAGAATAGGTACTTTTTATTCAAAGATATGCGCAACATATGCACCGTGAACGTTGCCAAAACTCAATGAAATTTTCAGAAATAGCAATCGGTGCTGCGCCCACAAATAATAGACATACATGTAGTTGTCAAGTAATCAATCTGAGTCTGCATTTATCCTTAACGTTTGCGCGCAGACGACTGTCGCCGGCCGCATCAGTGCGATATAGACGATAGACTATACATCTACACCGTGTCATGCGCGCTATCAATGACGTGCTGATGGAGTGTGCAGTCACGCTGCGCTCATTCAGGCCGTCGACGTTCTTATTCAGCAGTCAAACTACGCTTTTAAAACACACGATTGTTGTATTCACAAACTAGTTTAAGCTATACGCTATATGACAAATAATCGCTTTTATTCGCTAACTAAGCCTACGATCGCTAATATTTCGAAGTATCGTGTGGGTATTCAAAAGCGAGATCGGAACTCGCTTTTCAAAAGCGAGATGAATTCCAACCAGTTCGATTTCGTTGCGCTAAAGTTTGTATTTCAGTACACGCCCGCTAGACGATGCTTTTGAAAAGCACCGCCTAAACAACCTTGTTTTTAAAATATTAGCTTTGGTAAACTAGTTTTGACAAAGCAACCTCTTCAAAAACATCGTCTGACCGTCATGTTACTCCGATGTTGTGTACACCTGCTACTAGCTGCCTCAACGACTAGATCTTGGAGTTCGCCGGACACCGGATATATTTTCTGACTGATGGTCAGACCATTGATGGTGTGAAGTCGACAACATAGACGCTCAGTCTACAGCACATTGACTACTCCACAGTCACGCGTGCACCGTGCATTTTTCGCTGTTTTCGACGTTAGCTTGCAATATACTGTTACAATTTAATTGAAATTTGGTATTCAGTGTTGGCCTGCTTCATTTTTTTTACTTGTAATTTTGTAAAATTATATTCCTAAATCCGCATTGCAAAACGCGAGAGGAACCAATTTTTCGGATCACTGTATGCGTGTATATATATTCTTGGTATATTCGTAGCTGTTGCGCTCAGGAGCAGAAGCTTGTGTCGAGCGCCATGACACCGTCCACTATGGCGCTGTCCTGTAACACACCACAGCAAACGCACGTCATGTGACACAACCACAGCATTACCGCTACCATAGTCAAGCGTGTATGCAAGAGCTTGACTCTTTCGTAGCATTCTATACATCATTTGCTCCTCCTATGTTACAGTGCCTGACAGTAGCTTGAACTGCTAGAATGATGGTAGCGTAATTGTAAAGCGCCCTTGTGATGACTTATGTCATGTTTTGGCGCTATATAAGTTGTCGGACATCGATTAATTGATTGACCATGGAGCTGTCATGTGACGCACCACAGCATTACCACTCTTGAGCTGTCCTGTAACACACCACAGCATTACTACTCTTGAGCTGTCTTGTGACACACCACAGCATTACCACTCTTGAGCTGTCCTGTAACACACCACAGCATTACCACTCTTGAGCTGTCTTGTGACACACCACAGCATTACCACTCTTGAGCTGTCCTGTAACACAACAGCATTACCACTCTTGAGCTGTCTTGTGACACACCACAGCATTACCACTATTGAACTGTCTTGTGACACACCACAGCACTATGGAGCTGTCCTGTAACAAAACTACAACATTAACACTATGGAACTGTCCTGTAATATACCAATCATCTACAACTGTAAATTTATTTTCTTGGCATGAGGGCATAAACAACGTCGCCAGATGGACAAAAGGTCACGAGCGTAGCAGTTTCTGTGCTTGTGGTCAAAAGAAGAGAAGACAAATGGGAATTGCTTTCTTAGCGATTTCTTTTGAGAAAAAATTCAGGTAGCAAAAAATATCAGCAACAGCACTGTACCTTCATGCAAGTATCCAAGAATTCATCCGATGATATAACTCCATCTTGGTTCACGTCCATTATCTATAAAATATAGCGTTCGAATTATTGCATCTATGAAGGAGAATCTGAATGTTAATTTAAATTTGAATTTTTATTTTAAAGTTTTTCATCCATTATAAATTTATAATTAGTTATGGCGATATTTAACTTTTTTTTGTCAAATATTACATACCGGTATATGTTTTTTTATATCCGCCATAACTGTATTAGTTCACAATTTATCTATGTAAATAAGAAATGCAATCCTTAATTGTTGGCCCTATCTCAGGCTATTCAGGAGTTAACAACCGAGTTATTGATGGCCTAACCACAAATAAACTTAAATAGTCGTTTCCAAACAAATAACGGTCCTAAGGATAGAGTTCATTGTTTGTGGGCGGCGACAGGGAAGTGTCACTGAAAATCTGAATTGAAAACAATTTATAAAATGTAATTTGCAGGCCTATACCTAATGCCGAGTACATTATCAAAAATCTCTCTAGAGAAATTGCTATCAATAATTTGTTAATCTTATTTTTATTTTGTATTAGAAAGAATTTCAGGGCAGATAATTTTATGTTAGATTCCTAAACTTTGTAGTCCCCGGCGCAAACATGATTCATAATAAATAAAATTGAATATTTTTGAACTTAAAACTCTTTTGAACGCCAAAAAATGTATCTTCAAATTTTAATATGATAATGCCAAATTATATTCTTTAACTTTGTTTCATATAATATTACGTAAAAATTTTACGCTTTGGAGGAGTTATCTAAAATACACTAGAGTGAGTGGTTCTCAAAGAGCTGCGCGAGATCAAAGGATCACTTTGATCTCGCATGCTGTTGAAGGGTCACTTTGGCCCGCGGCGATGTTGCTAGGTGTGTCAATGTGGTACAGCAACTCACGACCTCACGACCTCGACGATCACGACCTCGACCTCGACCTGCGACCTCACGACCTCGCGAACTCACGAACTTTCCCCGGTCGTGAGTTTGTCGCAAGGGAGTGAAAACGGCCAAGAATATCATAAAAAGGTTAATTACTGTTAGGAATCGACCCGGAAGTAAATAAGCACCGATAAGAATGGCCTCAAAAGTCCTGTCACTACCCCCCCCCCTCCCCGATCGGGAGTTCTGCACGAAATAAATTTGTCGGCGATCTGATATCTTTTCCCAGTGATTTTCAGAGCTTTGCTAAACCAAAATTTGGCCCGCCGAAGATAAATTTTGAGAACCACTGCACTGGAGGGATATTTTATGACGCTACATTTAAATTATGTTGCTATAATTATGCCAGTATATGGCCGAATAATCTGCATTTAAATTCCGACGATGTAGACTATATTTAAGTTCTGTTGCAAACAACAAAAATACCTGTAAAACTCAGGGCAGAATTATAGCCCGTAGCAGATTGTAACACTAGTCTGCTACACGTGAGGTAGCAGACAGTGGCGGCGCACTTAATTGCATCGGCTATTGATCACGGGAGATGACCAGCTGCATCGATTCCAAAAGAATCGCATTTTTTCTGTCGATTCATCTTCTGCAGCGTCTGTACCGCATCTGTACTGCATCTGTACTGCAGCGCTTCTGTCGGCCTGTGTCTACACCGGAGGCAATAACCGACGCCTGTCTCGTTCATTATTAACGCTCAAGCACAGGGATGAAGTATAGGCCACCCAATGATTTACCTCGATCCGATATCTCTCAGCAGATTACAATTAATTATAAAATTCCACTATCAAGTCTCTCATCAACTAGAGTTTGTTTTTACGTATTGTCGTATTCAATGATAAAAAGACATATTTACAAAGTATACAAAGATAAAAATGACTATAATCGATACATAGCAACGACAACAATGCAAGATATAAGTTGAGTGTAAGAGAATTGCCAAATGATTGAATAATTTGCATCTATTACATGCAGCAAAGTGAAGTTCTTCAATTTTTACAAAGCCTTCACGAGTGAGTAATCATACATAAAAATATACTTTGAAACATGCTACAATCATATTCATGTAATTACATATTCTATATTACTACATGACTACTTGTTCGATGCTCTTCGTGTAGGTGCATATTATTGTAGTCTATCACATTCACTACTATAACTCTGCAATCTTATAATCCTAGACAGCGTCAATGGCAGGGTTGTTTCTGTTACAACAAACACCAAACGATGACTTCAAAGCAGTAGAGATAATTATCTCCACTGTTTTGAAGTCATCGTTGGTGTTTATGCTTTTTGTATGCTTCAGAGCATTAGGCATAGTCTTAGTAAAGTCTGAAATATTTGAAATGAAATCTAGGGTAGATATTTCTACGAAGTGATAATAATAATAATAATAGTAATAAGACATAGGCTAATTTGCTATAGCGCCACGAAAGTCAAAGACAATTCTAGGGTGTTTAGTAATGACCTTGGTCATGACATGGCACTCCGTAAGTTGGTCTTGAAAAAAATTAAAATTAAATAAAACCTGTGGTTCCGACCTTGAAGACCCTGTCGACGTGCTCGAGCACGGTCTGGCTGTCGATAGGCGGCGCGGCGTAGCGCCCCATGATGGCGTAGACGGCCGTCACGACGGCGTGCAGCTCGTCGCGGCTGATGACGCCGTCCCCGTCCAGGTCGTACAGGTCAAATGTCCAGCGCAGCTTCTCGCTCAGCGATCCGCGCGCCAGCACAGATAGACTCTGCACAAAGTCCTGCGCACAGACAGACTTTGCACAAAGTCCTGTGCACAGACAGACTCCGCACAAAGTCCTGCGCACAGACAGACTCCGCACACAGTCCTGTGTACAGACTCCGCACAAAGTCCTGCGCACACACAGACTCCGCACAAGGCCGCACTGTGCACAGACAGACTGCACAAAATCTTGCGCACGATCATAATAATTATAATAATATTGTTGGGTTTGACGACCGTTTCGGCGGCCGACGTCGTTAGTGGGGACGTGGCAGACGAATTTAAACCACCTTGCTAAAGAATCATAATATAACCAAAGTAGTGACCATGATAATTTGCCAATTTGCCACAACGCTTCGCCTTCTTTGCGTGTGAATCTTGTCAGTTATCTTATTTGATTGAGAGCGATGTCTAAGGGATTTACACCCACCTCTCGCCACTGCTAGCCGATTTCGCTACCAACGACACCAGATCCGTTTATAGTCCCGCTCTGGTTAGAAGACTTCGATAAGCCAAGAAGTCAAATTTCTGTACTGCTAGAGGGGAGATGAACCCCGGACCTCTAGCACGGTAGTCTAGTGAAGATATCACTACACCACACAGGCTTGTGTGGCATGCACACAACCCTGCACACTAACCCCGTGCCAGATAATTACTTATTTGGTTGGCGTCAGGGAGGGCATACGGCCATAAAAACCCAGCTCCAGCAGTCTCGATCAGGGCGAAAACGCGTAAACCTGTGTGAAAACATGGACATTAACAGATTGCACGATAAAAAGGAGCTTTAGTTCAGCACACACTCCGCACAAGGTCGTGCACACGGACAGACTCCGCACAAAGTCGTGCACACGGAGAGACTCCGCAAGGACAGACTTCGCACAAGGTCGTGCACACGGACAGACTCCGCACAAAGTCGTGCACACGGGGAGACTCCGCAAGGACAGACTTCGCACAAGGTCGTGCACAGGACAGACTCCGCACGGACAGCCTCTGCAGAGTCTGTCTGTGCTAAGTAACGTCAAGTTATTTTATGTTATTCAAAGGCTGAAGTCTAATTAAGTCTTGTCGGGCGAGTGGTATACTAGGTGGAAAGACGGAAGTGCAGCTGCGATAAAAGTAACTAAAGGAGGATGAACAAATACAACACGATGCACCTTTAAATTTACACATAGACGCCACATGGGGAATCCATTTTCTTTTGGTTCGTCGACTCAGTCAGTCAGTCTGTCGACTGAGACAGCTGAAACCGAATGAGCTCTCTCGAAGCATCTCCATGATCATTCTACCAACTGGGAATGATTCAGGTGAATGCTGCTGATCCATGTACAGAATATAGTTTTTGAAAATAGGCACTACATCAAACATGTGATAAAATATCACTAGCTGAGAGATGATAGATTTTGTGATGCTTTCTATAATTATCTATTCCTTAAAACGTACTGGAAACAACTTAGTTAGCCTACCTCAAAGTTGACGGTGCCATTGTTTTGTAAGTCAAACATCTTGAAGACGTAGTGCGCATAGGAACTTGTATCTGAAACACAGATACAAGGCACTGTCTAAAATTATAGCGGCTGGTCTACAGTGAAGCGCAAAACATTTCTTAAAGCTTTGTTCATTCAAATGTAGACAGCATGAGTATTTTATAAATAAAGTTTCCTTCTAAAGTAAATTTGATGTTATTTCTGAAGCAAATTGAGTTGTCGCTCAATTGTGACAAACATGTACCTCCTTGAGGAAAGAACTGAGCGTAGATTTCTTTGAATGTGTCTTCATTCACGATGCCAGTCGGACATTCCTGGATCAAAGGCAAAACCATCAGTTATCCTTCTTCGACTGAAAGCTTGAACATAGGCTACAAGGCTTAATCACATATCTACTCAACATTTTATGAAATTATCTAAACAATGACGTGAATTTTATATCTCAACGTTTTCAATTTATTTCAAAATACCATCATATAGATATGAACCGCATCATCATCATCATCATTTACGTTTTACGTTCACTTTTCCGTGTCAACATAGGTTGGACACTTCCCACGATGAGACTCCCCCACAACTCCCGATTCTTTGCCATCTTTCCATTCATGCCCCGCTTCTTCATATCGTTCTCTACCGCCTCCTTCCATGTTTTCTTCCCCCTCCCTCTTCTAACGATCCCTTCCACCTTAATATATCGACATGCGGATATCCAGTCTTCCTCATTCACGCGTTCCACATGTCCAAACCACCTCAGTCTCCCTTTCTTCACCATGTCTGCTATACATACGACACCTAACCGTTTTCTCAAATCTTCTCTTCGACACTTGTCCTTCAATGACATTCCACACATCCATCTCACCATCACTCTCTCTGTCCTCTCTAATTTCTGAAGATCCTCCACCTTCGCTGAACATTTCCATAAAATTATAAAATGGTCATATGGTAAACCCACACTACTACGAAGTTAAAGAACGCTAGTAAAAAGTCAAGTTGCACTAAAAAGATGCAAAAATTCTGAAGGACCATAACGCAGTTCTGAACACAATGGGTTTTGCTAAGACACAAAATTGCACATCATTAAATTCAACAAAAGACAGAAATTATTGAATGCACACGATTAACATCTAATGTGATTGCCATTGTAGACAAACAGGATATTCATGCTAATTAAAGTATTTCATTGCCCGGTTTTGAGCAGACCAAGGACACAAACAATCAAATCAAAATATGCACCACCAGTGCATTAGCGTACAAATTGATTTGTTCAAATGTAAACAGCAATATATTTTTAGTCTAGTTAATAAAAAAAAAAATCTCTTAATATTGCTTAAAGTAATCAAAAATACTGTTATTCCATTGCAAAATACAAATGTCATATATTACTATCAAGGTACAGCTACATCAAATCTTGCAAACGGATTCCGAACCATCTGGTGGGAAGAGCCATCTTACTAGAAGGCGAGAAGAACATGCATGTTCCCAGAACATAATAATAATAATAATAATAATAATATAATAAGTCAATTTTAAAACGTCGTCTCCTCCCGAAAGACGGCGCTTCCGGGAACACGCGTGCGCCTATACCATATCTTCCCAAGATCTTCTAGACGTCGTCCCGCTAGCCACCGTGTTATACGCACGTTCCCACGAGCGATGATTATATGGTGGCTATATGGCGCATAACCACCATATAATCATCGCTCGCAGAAACACGCCTCGCGGGAAGACGCCCTCCTGTTCTCCTTAAAACGTGAAAACGACGCATTGCATCTTCCGAGGCGGACTGCCGAAAAATTCCCTCCGAAGTAGGGCTCGCAAGTTGCGAGTCGCAAGACATGATGTACCTGTACCGTTAGACTCTAGACTCTTGCGCGCAGAGCAGACACAGCCAGCCGACCTGTTTGAAGCCGCGGTACATGACCTGCAGCTCCTGGCGCGTGAACTTTGTGTTGCGACAGA
This sequence comes from Chamaedrilus cognettii, assembly GCA_034695025.1. Classification (NCBI taxonomy): domain Eukaryota; kingdom Metazoa; phylum Annelida; class Clitellata; order Enchytraeida; family Enchytraeidae; genus Chamaedrilus; species Chamaedrilus cognettii. The sequence continues at coordinate 8,393 of JAQIWG010007370.1, forward strand.
GCGAGTCGAGCCCCTCGGGGCGGTAGCGCGCCACCTGCGTCTCAAGTTCGTCCAGACCGTAGTCTGTGGTCAAACACACCGACTGCAGGAGTGGAACAATGGCTTTGATGTTGGGGCTCGGGGGCAAAGTAACGCGGCGCGCTCACAATTATGTCTCTTGAGAAACTCACGAATGAGGTGGGGGGAGGGGAGGTAGGGAGTGGGATGGGATAGGGGTCGGGGGGGAATACTTTTTGTAACAAAAAGTTATACTATGTCAAAAATATGCGTATGCTTCTCTTTTTCCTATAACTTTTTATGCACTATTGGGGAAAATATGCAATATGCAATAATTCAATAGCCTGATTATCAAATTAACCGTAAACCTTTAAAAACTATTCGGCGGTGGTATTAGCATTTCAAAGTTCTACCCCAATGCAGCTCAAATTTTTATGTTTTAAAGGTTTTTTGAAATGTTTTTGTCGATCTTAGCATGGTAGTCCAAGTCTACGTGCATCGTCCATGTCGCCATCTACGTCCCACATCCATGCTCTGGCTTGACGCCAATTGATCAGTTACGGCCTTCTCATGTCACTTATATCAGGTTTGTACTTCGACCAGGTAACTGGATACAAGTTTGTCAAGACTAATGCCTATTATACAGTATACAAATTGTACAAAGCACGACAGCTTGAACTTACGTGCAGAACAAGCAGAAAACTGTGTAGGTCCACATTTAAGATCTCAGACACAGATGGATTCAAATTCTGAGGTGCCGAATACAAAGCAGGCTAACGATCATTAGACTACAATGCAAATGAAAAGAATGTCATGCTCACTTCTTCCCGTGACTCCGACGCCAATGGACATGGCCACGCCCATAGCGAAGCTTTTCCGCAATCCTTCCTTTCCTACTATACCCTACCCCCAACACCTCCCTACATCAACCTCCCTACATCAACGCTTCCAACTGCATGGTGTGGCATGCAAAACGAGGAGGAGTTTAACAATGTCCGCAGCGTTATTCTTAGAATGAATTGAAAACATTGTAGCGCATAGTCCATAAGTTCTTTGTGTCATTATTAAGAGAATCCGTTGGTACTCGTGATTACTCCCGAGTTGCGAGGCAACTGTAACGGTTCCTCAACGGTTAGGGTTGAATTCAAGAGCGGAATGGGTTTGTTTGCCAATTATTCAGTGGCGTAACTTTGAGCTGAGAAGTGGTGGTGACAAAATGGCAAGGCCTTAAAGAACTATTTGAAGCGCATAAAAACAAATAAAACATGATAAATGTTTAGCTTGAGATGGTATTCTAATCGTATTAATATGACAGATTAAAATTGAACTGAGCAGTTCAAGCTCATCAACAGTTCATGAATATAATTTGTATTTATTCTTCAATTCATTGAAATCCACACATGAATACATCCACAAAAACAGAACATTCATAAAAAAGTTCCTCCCACAAGAAAAACTGCATGTACAAGAAAGAAATGTTTACATCGATAAGAAAACCATTCACAAACAATCTGAATCCACAACAAAAGTTTACTTTCACAAGAGATCAAAAACATTAGAAGAGTTTAGATCCACAAAAAACAAAACATTTACAAAAGCATGTCATCCACAAAAAAAATTACTTTTACAAGAAAAGTTGCAATCTAAATGGTGTTAAACAAACCGGAATCTCTGTCGCTAAACGAAGTAGCGTTGCCAGCATGTCAGGTGAAATTGAAACGCTTATGAAATTGACAGTGATTAGCAATGAAGTATTGCTGATAAAATTTCAACTGCAATTGTAGCAGAATATTGTAAATAAATATTGTAAACGCTCCGCTAATACACCGCTCACGCAAAGGCTGCGCAAAAACGTAGATGTAGAAAAACGTATCAGCAACTGCTGATAAAGGACACTGAGCATTGACGCTTAACAATCTTGTTAAGCGTCAATCTTAGCGCCCATGCAATAAACACTTACTATTAAGTTTGGTTGCAGATGCCAGGACATATTGAACAAACATCTCACAAGAAAGCCAATGCGTTTCAGACTCCAGAGCACACAATAATTGTTCTGCAACCAAAGCGACAATTGCGCTGAACGAATTTTCTAAGCGCTTTAATGCTGCGCGGCGGTGGCACTCTGTGCACCACTGCGCCCTCTCGTCAATGCTAACGGCAGACACGTTGAAGTGCCGAATTTGGAGAGCTTAGACGCGTGCCTGTATTGCATGGGCAAACAAATTAAAATTTAACAAAATTCAATCAATTATTTATGAAGCAACACAGCCATAACCAAGCGGTTAGAGTTTTTCTGAACACTGTGTAAAAGAAAAGTTCACATCCACATAACAACAGAATATCCACAACAGCATAACATCTACAAGAATGTCACTTCCACAATAAGAGTTCAAATTCGCAAGAAACCTTCACATACACTGTAAACGTCTACAAAAAACGACATCCACAAAAAAGTGAACTTCCATAAGAAAAATTCGCATCCACGAAAAACTAACATATCCACAAAAACATGACATTCACAAGAAATTTTAGCACAGACGGCTGAGCAGCATCGATCAGCTGCTGTAGATTGGTAATTGACAGTCTGCCACACTGTTTTTAACTCTTACCAGGTCAGCCTTAAACAGCGGTGATAATTATCATCATTTCTAAAAAGTGGTTGTGACGCATCACCACCGTCACCATAGGAAGTTACGCCCATGCAATTATTGGAGTCCTAAGGTAGTGTTTCATAAAAAAAAGAGCAGCACCGCCCGATTCGTTGCTTTAAAAATCCGCAAAGGAACACCTCATACTGTGGCTGCTCCATGCATTGGGTACGCCAGAAAAAATCTACAGACGCAAACCAAACGCTTTTCTGTTGCAGGAATAGGATCGTTTCTTTGTAAACCCAAATTCACTGTCTCCTATTCACAGCTGTTTACGACTGAGTAACTCTATGGCTGCCAGTAACGCCACAGCTATGCCTCACGCGCGTGTGCAACCTAATCCTGTTCCACATTCACGTAGTTTACCCGCTTGTCGACAGACTGCGATCAGTGCAGACATCAGGAGGCCTACGCTTCATCCTACTGCGCATCGGATGAAGGAACTTTTCGCCGGGAAGCGCCCGAGTAAATGTGAGTGATGTGGAGTGTCGGCAGCAGCCTGCTACAGAGGCGCGCCTCGTGCCTGCGTGGCCGCGCGCGGTGTGAGCTGCGAGCCACTGCAGGCTTCAGCCCAAGGACGCAAAACCCGGGAGGGTCCAGGGGGGTCATTACCTGCCAAACTTTTGGGGTGACCTCTCCATTTTAAGCATTTCTCTATATGAAATTGGATCCCAATCTCATCCCGAACTCCCCAGCTGTTAGAGTGTGGTTGCGCCCTTGCTACAGCCCGGGCCGTCTGAAGGTGGATCAGGGATCCGCACCCCGGGCGGGATCAGTGCAAAGCGCTGCGACATTCCCGTATACCTCCTCACTTACGTAGCTTCACGCACACCTATGATAGAGCCCTGACCAACCACATGCAGAGTGTTAGAGAGTTGTGCACCTAACAGGTGGAAAGATACTACATACAAATCAAACAGATATTTCGATAGAGTATGCTACAGAGATTGGGTGTCAGAAAATCCAGGCATGAAAGTGGGGAAATTTCCCTCGACGTTATATAAATCTTTTATTTACCATCAAGGCAGAACAAAATAAAGAAATAGAAACTTAAATAAACATACAGTTGAAGTGCGAGCTAAATTATAGTGAAATTCACAACATCCGGTGATAGCGTTCACACAATCAGCGAAATAGTCATTAATGATAGGTGACGAGTCCAGCACTAACGACTGCGTTGGTACGTTGTAAGAAGCAGCTAGTCGTGACAGTTCACCATGGCCTGATAAATTATATAGAGCTCTCAATATGTAACAAGGGCTTAGTTTCAGCGAATCTAAAAAATGTATTTTGCGTAGTGCAACAACGTGCTCCACTGGCAAATAGCCAGTGTAGAATTTACACTGAGTAACA
>JAQIWG010007371.1:0-12389 GCA_034695025.1 Chamaedrilus cognettii
CGCTCCCCCCCGCCCTCCCCCCACTTTGAACGTTTGTTCGCATTTTCCAATTTTCAACTCAAATTAGCATTAGAAATGATGCCTAACGTCTCGTCATTTCCAGCGCGACGTTCTCGACGCGTCGAGAAAAGCTCGTCAAACCCCTACTTCCGGTCCTCCCCCAGACTTTTCCCCTATTGGCCATGTGAGGAGTCCAGTTGGCAACACCTTGCGCCAATAATTGGACGAGTGGTTAAGTTTTCGAGTTTGGGCAGACGTCTCTAACCCTAACCCTAACCCTATCCCTAACCCCAGGGGTTGTCAGAGATCCGCGATTGTTATATAAAATTTTTAGTGAGACTGAGGCCTACGCGTATAGGCTTAATAACAGGAAAATTTCAATTAGCAGCTGGCACACTCACAAATGATAAATGGAATGTTTTGTCTACCAACTCCTTTAGCCAATTTATAATAACAATTTAATTAAAGATCTAAATGTAGGCCCATTGGCAAGCAGCGCATATGAAATTTATACTGTTGAAGAATGTTTTAGGCGAAGAATCAATTTTTTTTTTAAAAGCATTGTAGTAGGGTCTAAGCATTTTCTAGACTATTTCTAGACACTAATGTTTCAGACGTCGTGTCAGCTGCCAATTAAAATCTCCAGTACTTAGTCCTAGAGCTGACCCCTAACAGGCTTTAATTCTGTGTACGAGCCGTGAATGTAGCCTATGTGTTCAACTGAAAAAGTTGTAGACCTCCAAAGTGGAGTCAATACTTTTGCGCCACCCTGTATATATAGGCCAGTCGTTGCGAGTATTTAATATTGTGTGTCAAACAATGTTACCGTGTTTGCAATAATTGATATCTGCGTGTCCTGACCGATCGATGCGTCCCCCTTTAATTTAACCTGTGCTGGGGAGGGGCAGCGACTCAATCTGTGCTGGGGGCAGAGGGCAGTAACATAATCTGTGCTTGGGGCATGGGGCAGTGACTCAGTCTGTGCTGTGACAAGTAACTAAAGACAGTCTATGCAGTGGGATGGAGGCAGAAGTGCGAGGTGCGGAGCGCAGTGAAGAGTTCCATGTTGCGTGGCAGATTGAGGCGCAGCAGCTCAGTGTTGACGCGCACCCACTCGGCTCTGTTGCGCTCCACCGCCTCCAACACCTCTCTCGTCTCTGGCAGCAGCAGCGCCAGCACCCTGTATGCACACCCTGCACCCTATACACACCCTGCACCCTGTACGCACCCTGCACCCTGTACACCACATTGCATCCTGTACACACACACTGAAACCTGTATACACAAACAACACTCTGAACACACATGCAGCACCTTGTGCTGGTGCACACAGTAACTAGAGAGCAGCGAAGCAGCGAAGCAGGATTAAGAAGTAGAGGGAGATCGCAACGGTGCCAAGTGGGCAGCTAGGGTGGCAGAACTTAAATCCATGACTAGGGCTAGGGCTGGGGGTCAATACAATGTAGTTCTGGAGTGAGGGGGTGGGCGCAGGTGTAGAGCTGGAATGGGGAGGGGTGGGTGGGTGGCATGTATACAGGAAAGAGAAGGCTGGGGGGTGACCTGCAGACTGAGAGGGGAGGGGTGAAGGTGCCATGCAGACTGAGACGGGAGGGGTGGGTGGTGACCTGTAGACTGGGAGGGCGATGGTGTCGAGGAAGACGACCTGGAGGTCAGGGATGACGGCGCGCTCTCGGTCCATCATCTCCGCGGGATCGCGCCCTATGCTGCGCTCCTGGTCGCCCTGAGAGAAGAACTCCCGGTAGATCAACTCCTGCGCACCAGTGCAAATACCCGTACGGTCGCCGTACATGCACAGAGGGTCCTCATGCACGCACCGAAGGTCCCTGTACAAACACACTTAGGGTCCCACGTACAAATACAGCGAAGGTCCCCGTACAAATACACTGCAGGTCCCACAATTACAAATAGACTGAGGATCCCTGTACAAATACACTGAGGGTCCCACAATTACAAATACACTGAGGGTCCCTGTACAAATACCTGAGGGTCCAACAGTACAAACACTGGGGGACCCTGTATCAGTGTCACACTTAAGTCTGTGGTTGCACCACCACTATCAGCACGCTACATGCAAATTTCAGCGTCAGAATAACAATCTGCAATTGTTATTCACAGCTTCAGGGGCTAGACATCAAGTGATTATGTCAGTGCAGAGCTACACACCAAGTGATGATGTCAGTGCAGGACTACACAACAAGTAGTGATGTCAGTGCAGAGCTAGACAGCAAGTGATGACTGACCGCGGTGCTCTTTGAGTTGAGGAAGCTCTTGGTCTGGTCGGAGAGGTCGCAGGCCGTCATCAGCAGTCCCAGCAGTAGCGACCGGTGATCCCTGCTGGGTCGCTCAAACCCCCCTGCACCACAGCATCACACGCTGCACCACAGCACCGCACCGAGCACCACACCTTGTACCACAGCATCACACCCTTCAACACAGCACCACACCCTGCATCACAGCACCACACCCTGCACCACACACACACACACCACACACTGTATCACACTCTGCACCTTACACTGCATCGCGCAATGCATCACACACTGTACCACACTGTACCATCACATCCTGCCTTACACCCTGCACATGCACTGAATCACACCCTGCGCCACAGCACCAGACTCTCTGCATCACAGCATCACACTCTGCATCAGATCACCACATCTTCTGCACCACACCCTCTGCACTACAGCACCACTCTGTAGCACCACTCTCTGTAGCACCACTGATGCTGGTAATAACGTCATGAAATATTGCTAAAGAATAAGCCTACCGGCAGCCATGCGCTCAAGGCTGGCGAGCTTGCGGAGATGCTGAGCAAGATCTGTCGCTAGGATGATGTCTCTCATTAGATCCAACACCCGCACGTAGTTCTAACATCAGCCACTCTCGTTCAGCACAAACATGTATCCCTGCTATAATAGTACACCACTCTCTGTAATGAATCTCTGTAATGTAATGATCTTTAACAAATCATAAATAGTCTTATTATCGCGCAGGGCTATAGAAACATTTGACTTCAGCCTAAAGTGCAGTGCTCAACTTAGATCCATGAACTACTATTAAAGTTATTCTCATTAGTTTGGCCTAATCGTCATCATCATCATCATATCTTTTTTCCGTCAATTTTTCCATGCTAGTACACGTTGGACATCTGCGGCCACGGACACACGCCCTCACGAGCCCAAGCCCCACGAGAGGAATCCGGAACTGAGAGGCCTTCTTTACAATAAAGAATAATTATAAAATTCAAATGTTCTGAAATAATACAAATAACCTCAAGCAAAAAATGTTCAATTTGCTAAATTTTCTTTTGAGGCCCAACAATGAAAAGCAAGGGGTTACGTTAACCCTTTGCTTCATAGTGAAACTGGATTGCAAAGTTCTAGAATCAACCAAGGAGCCCCCTGCAGGCCGGGGAACAAAGAATTGGTCTGCAGCCCGGAGCTGCCCAAGAGAGTCGTAAAAGGCGACTAAAGAAGGGCAGCAGTTCTGTGCCGGTTCTCTTGCACAGAATCAGACTGCATATAACCTTTATGTGCTACACAGTACACACGGTCCCTAAACTACAAAAAAATATAAATATAAGTCCAAGGAAGTCTTAAGCATAGGCTAATAATTAAATTCATTAACACTCAAACCAAAATCAAACTTTATCCTTACATAACTCAAATTAATACGATTAAATTATTTTATATTATGATAATTTTATAACATTGTATTAAATATTGATCACGAAAATTGAATACGGAATGTTAGGCAGCGTAAGTAGAAATTGTGCCAATTACTATACAGAAATGTGTTTGTCTCAGCGGCTTACTTCTCGTGAGAGGTTCTCAAAGATATTGCACCCATCAGTGTTGAGGATGCACATGGTCTGAGCGAAGTGATGTCTCTATCACACACACACACCACCACCTTCCATAGAGAGCTCACATGTAGACTGTGCAATTGCGTCCACTCTTGAACCCAATCTAAGCCCATTGCATGTAACCGAACTATAGTCTTTCAACCCATTTCACATGCACTTATGATCATTATTTTACACACCTCTGTGTTACCTATAGTGCATTACCAAGAAACAAAATTTTATACAATATATTTGCGGGTATGAAATCTTGTAAAACCCATTTCAAATCACCACAGAAGGCTACATACGCACAGCCTATTTACAACACTTAATTCTGCAGGCATTGCTCACGAGTTTTTTTTTCATATGATCTATTATCTGTTGACTGTTACAGTGAATGAGTCACGTCTAGCACTGATTATCAGTGTATGATAACTGAGCAACTGTTTAACACAGATGCGACAAAGATGCAATATAGGCCGAACGTGGGGCGAGGCGTGTGTGTGACTGGACATGCTATAGTTGGGTTAGAAGTCAATGAGAGCAGAAGCAAAAGCGAGATAGCAGTCGCACCTCCAGCACAGATCCCTCAGAGCTGTAGAGCGCCGCCAGCACTGAGCCCTGCAAACAAGCAGCGTGTCGAGAACAAAGCCTTCCTTGACGGGGGGTAGAAGGAGAGGAGTGGTATCGGAAATCTTGAAAGCATATCGGGGGGGATAGAAGGGGAAGAGTAGTATCAGAAATCTTGAAAGCGTATCTTACCCATGGCTTCATTTTCAAGGTCCTTCTAAACAGTCCAAATTCTTACGTCTAAATTTCAACTAAAATTAAAAAAATTCTTTAAAGTCTCAATTTCCAATGTATTTCTTAAGAATGCTTTTTGACTTTCAATATCTATCTTAGCAGTACCCTTATTATATACACCCATCTTGGACTAGGGGGGGGGGGGGGCAGAACTATCCTTGGTTAGGCTGCCGTATACAAGATCAGTTTCGAGGATTCAGTACCATAGAGGGACAAATCCCCCCCACCTCTTCCGCTAACTCAAGCACTGCACATCATGACACATCGCCCACTCTAGAAGTCACACATCATGACACACTGTCCACTCTAGTACCTACACATGATGACAAAGCGTCCAAGCACTCAAGTACTCACGGAGGCGACCTGGAACGAGTTGGTCGTGCCTCGGTGATCAATGTCGTGACACAGACACGCGACAAACAGAGCGAGCGACTCTATGTCACTGTGAATACAGCAGTGACACCACTCACTGAGACCATGACACAGAAGTGACACCATTCACTGACAGCACTCACTGACACCGTGACACAACAGTGGCATCACCCATTGACACCATGATATAGCAGTGATACCACTCACTGACTCCGTGACACAGCAGTGATACGATTCAATGTGCAATACCAAAAACTCAATCACATCAACTTTCAGAGCACCTGCATATGTTTGAGACCATGGTATGGACTACAACAGAGCACCACGCTATAATTCATGGAATTCCTGCACAACGAGCAGCTGCAGTTCTATTGCAAGACTAGTTGCGTAGCGAGGATGCGACTGACTCGAGGCAGGCGAGCACGCGTGTGTTGGTGTAGAGCAGGAAGCAGAAGTGAAGCACGGAGAAGGCGTGTGCCCAGTTGTGGTAGGGCGGGTCTCGGTAGCCCTTGCGTACCATCAGCACAAAGCGCGCGAGGCTCGCAGCACGCATGCGGTGTCTCACACTGAACCCAAGCTGCTCCAGCATGCTGAGGACCGCCTGCACACCAGGCAATAAGTACAAACTGATAGTGGATACTTATTAAGTGCTTATGGTATTTACACACAGCGACCTATAAGAGAAGTTCTCCTCTACAGATACCATTACTCTCGAGAGGAATGCTATCTACAGACAGCTGTACTGGTCAGAGGAGTGCTGTCTGCAGACAGCGGTACTGGCACGAGTAGTGCTGTCTACAGACAGCTGTACTGGCGAGAGGAGTGCTGTCTACAGACAGCTGCACGAGAGAAGTGCTGTCTACAACAGACAGCTGTACTCACGAGAGGAGTGCTGTCGGCAGAGATGTTGCGGGGGATGCAGGTGAAGCGTTCGATGTTTTGGTGGAAGGTAGAAAGGGGGGGGATGGGTGTGCTGACTAAAACTCGCACCTCCTCACTGGACACCTGCATGTGGTAGATCATCAGCTCGTTGGACAGCTTGCTGCGGTGCTGGATGTCTCGCACCTTCTTGTACATCAGACTCTGTACGCACACAACACTTACGCATCAGACTCTACAAGCACACAACACTTGTACATCAGACTCTGCAAGCATACAGCACTTTTGCATCAGACTCTTCAAGCACACAGCAAATATATAAAACTATAATGTTAGCACAGAAACTGTGCAACAACTGCTTGCTCATGCAAATAAATAGCTTAGCACTCATGCTAGAGTAACGTGTGGGTACCATAGGGACCAGGGTTGAGACTAATGCTAGAAGCCTGCGTGGTCAGCCTACTGACGTGCACAATGCTGATGCAGCAGAAGACTGAGAATGCCTGTGCGATGTTCTCGTCGAACTTGGAGAAGCGCACGCCGTTGATCTTGTTGCAGAGCTGCGCCACGCCAATCACCTCCCCACGGTCGTCCTTGATTGGGAAACACAGGATGTTCCTTGTACACAACACCCAACATCAGTCAGGGCTTCACTCCATGAAATACTTCATTACTAAATACCGTACATCATCATGCAGCTTGGCTTCACTTCAAGAGAACCCAGCATCATCACTCTGCTTGGATTTACTCAGAGTGTGGCTCCATGGCGCTTTGGACCGTTGTAGCTGATCTGTTTTTTCTACGAATGGTGATCAGATGGTGCATACATATTCAAATGTTAAGACGGATGATTGCGTTGCAGGTGATTGTTTTTCATTTTGTATACTCAAATAAACAAAACTCAGAAATTCCTCCTCCTTTCCTCCCCTGGTCATGAATTTAGCATGAAAAGGAGAAGCACAGCTATAGGAATTTGATTTGTGTACCTTCTACTCTATAACAATGAAAACACTGCACGTACGACAGGCTACCACAGCTGAAGGCTGTATACAGAGTGCATCATAAAAAGTTGCCCCTTGGCAAATCATGATAACCAAGTCAATATTTCATACTTCAATATAATTTTGAAAGGGTTTGTAGCCGAGATAATTTGCCACAAATTCAACATTTTCAAAAACAAATTTGCATATGCTCAAGAGTTAAGAAACTCTGTCAAAATAAGTTCAAAAATGAATTTCATTGGTGAAAACTGTTTTTGGTTTTTTTAAAGATGCTCTATAACTTTTAAACACAACAAATTTCTTTTGGAAAATTTGCAGATTTGTGGCGAATGACCTCAGCAACAAATCCAGAAAAAACTAAATTAGACTTATTGGCATGGTTACTGCGCGACTTTGCTAGGGTCTCCATTTTTGTGACGCACATCCCCAGTGCAGTCACCACTCTTAGGAGAAGAGCAAGCCCCACCTCGTCCTGAAGCCTGTCGCCTCGTCGATGCCTCGGTAGAACAGGGGGTGAGCATATGTGTCCTCTATGTTCAGCAGCTCCCCTACACAGTGCACAATCACAACCCTCCCCTACACAGTACACAATCACAACCATCCCCTACAAAACCCTTTGCTACACCGCCACAATCCTCCCGTACACAACCTCAACTTGCAATCACAGCCCTCTCTTAGCACAACCAGCAAACAAAACGACTGATTTATTCATGTCACCATTCTATTCACAATTATAATAATGCAAATATTATTACTCACCGGAGGTGGCCACATGTCCGGCAATGCCTTGGCAGGCAGGCATGCGCATCTCCCGACACTGCGGCAGTACAGTGAGCACAGATAGCCTATACCTCACTTACACTCAGCAGGACTGTCTATTGTCTAATGATCTTTATCCCATTGTAAGCCAACATATTCCGATGTCCAACTTCGACTTGAATATTAGCTTACAGTACTGTCTAAACATTTATTTTCACAACATACCAATCAGAAACGAAAGATACCTTTCAAGAGTGGACAACATTATTTTTCACTGATGAAAATACTGTTCTTGTTCATTTCAGTGACTTTCATAGACATGCATGCACAGAACAGACATACAGAACGCTACTGAACAGACATAAGCATGCACATTTGTGGTATCGAGATTCACTTTTACAACGGCCGTATGCAACCGTCAACACTAAACCATCTGCTGCATTAACACTTCCCCATTCTCAAATAACAAATAACTTCTATTATATATGTTTCTATTACTGGACACTTCAGCAGTCCAGTCCCTGCCCCTCCCACGATCACATCCCTTCTGCCACCTCCCTCATTCAAACACTGCTATCTCCCTAATGCACCATACTGCTCATAATGCTACACTTGCATAACATGCCCTGCTACATTTCTCACAACACTCTCCATAACACTCCTGACTGCACTCCCCCTCCACCACTTATTCAAGCATCCCTCGCTGGCTCGAACTCCACTCAAATACCACTCGCTCAAAAGCCCCGAAGCCTGCAGGCAGGCACTCACCTCTCGCAGGAGAGCGTTTTAGTCGGCTGGCAGGCTAAATAACCGGGGCTGGGGAGGTGGAGCCAGAGTTTGTTTGATGCCTAGTCTTCTAGGCTTGACGTCAGTTCGGGCTATAGATTTGCGAGTGACGGGGCCCTCGCAGACTCGGAACCGATTTGTCATCATCTCCTTAATTGGTTAAGTGTCGGCTTAATTGTTTCCTCCCCCTAAAGGCCTCTCATCTCCCAATTCCCCTCGTAGGGCTGGGGCATGAGAGAGCGTGTGTCTGTGATCGTAAACGACCAACCTGTGCTAGCATAGAAAATAGATGGGAAAAACAGAAATGATGATGATGATGAAGACTCACCGACTCCTCCAGGCGGCGGCGGCCATGTTGAATGTCTCCGTCAAACACCTTGGCGATCAATTCGTTCGTCTCCTTGTCCAGTAGGAACACAGAACAGCTGAGCACAGAGCACGGGTTCAGTTTAACCCCAACTCTGAGAACAGAAAGTAATGGTTTAGATAAACCCGGAGGCTGAGCACATGCTTACTGGTTTAGATTAACCCAAACACTGACACTGAGCATTGTTGTACTTTAGCGCTAACTCGAACACCTTGCACAGGAGCAAGGGCTTAGTTTAAACTCCATCTCTAACCATAACCGGAACAGAGAGCAATGGTTTAGTTTGAGCACAGGGAGCAACGGGTTGCTTCAACCCCAACCATAACAGCCATGACCAGAGAGCATGGGCGCATCTCAAATATTGAAATCACAAATATTGCAAGACTTTTCAACCAGACGGAACTCCTTCAATGGCCCTACCCCCCGCCCCCCACCCCCACCCCGCCCTCCGCTCCAATATACTCACCGCTCAGCCTTGGTGAGGTTGCGTGCCTCTTGCATCACTTCCCCCAGCAACGTCGTTAGATCCTCTGTGACACAAACAGTCAGTGCTGCGGGCCTAACGGAATATAAACTTTAGCCTGTCATCAGTGTCGCAGGGTCAATAGAACCCTAACATAACCTCCCATCAGTGCTGTACGCCTAACAGTACCCTAAACCCAACCCATCCATTCCCCAGCTATATAGGTGTGGTACAACAAGCTTGCATAACTGTTGCTTTGTTTCTCACCATATTGCACCTGCCCATAAATGGGTTGAAGTCAAGGTTAAGTTTAGCCTTGATAAGTATTCGCGGCGTCGAGGTGCTCATTCTAAAATAGGAGTAGTACAGCCGCACTGTTTTCAAGCTGCATAGGCTGATAACACCAGCCGATTTCTCTGCCTAATTCTACGCCAGCTCGTTTAAAATTAGACGTACAATTTGCATCTGATCATTATTTCTGGCAAACATAATGAACTCTGGTTGAAGCTAATGATAATGATAATAAAAAGAAGTCATGAAAACAAACCGAGATGTGAAAAGAGATTTGTAGCAACTTGAAGCAAGACCTGCACGAAAACACACAGCACGATTGTATACGCCCAGTACACAACACATTCAGTATGCAACACGCTTAGTAAGGAACACCCTCTCAGTCACTAGCACTGCAGTACGAGAGTGACACACAATGTCATAGCTCCTCAATAATATTCAATCAGCAGCCTAGGTTAGAGTATGTCAGGACAGGTTAGGTCACCTGAGTCTGGGTCTTGAGCCGACGTTCGTTCTGCACGGCTATTGCGCTATGAAGCACCGCGGCTGTGTACGTGAAGCAGTGAGTCACAGTCAACTCATCCACAGCACTGAACCTGTCATGAGTCAAACAGAGTGGTGGGACTACAGTGACTCACACTGCAGGGCCCACGGCTTTTCATTACTATTGTCAATCAAAGAGAGGGGCACAGACTGATATATCGACATCTACAATATCCAGTCGACATAACAAACACACGGATGACACAAATGTCGACAGCATTCGCTATTCAATCCAGTCAAAGAGCATTGACTGGACAGTTACTACTGTACACTGTGTAGGCCTGATCTCAGGAGAATAGTGAGTTGCATGAATAAGCCAAGAGTAGTTGCACACACAGTTCGAAGTTGTATATAAAACATATATTATATGGTTTGTATACGGTTGTTTCCTTATTCTCTGCTGACCCTATCCATCGCAGTCTGTTGCCCTTCTATCTTTGTTAACCTTACAGTTAAACCTCACAACAGCCCAAGTTATCCCTCACCCGCCCTTAGCTACCCTCACCCCTACCAGTCATCCCTGCAGCCCAAGCTACTGCCATCCTATTTACCCCTCCGCCCGCCCTAGCTACCCTCGCCCCCTTAGTCACCCCTCGGCGCCGTGCTTGTTGAGCAGACACACGACGGCCATGACGTCACCCGTCACGCGACAGATGACTGGGATACAGACCAACGATCCAATCTCTGTCGGCAGGTGGTGCCGCAGACACTCCAGGTCCTCCTGCATCAGGCCGGCGAGGGTTAGGATTATAAATCAGCTCTAACTCTAATCCAAAATCTGAGACTGGAAGTCAAACACTCAGATCATCCTGCAGACAGCGCGGGAGGCAAATGCTGCCTCAGTTCCGCACTCGACGCATCAGTTCAGTCATTGAAGAGAATATTCCAACAAGGAATTGAGCACTGTCATGCTGTAATTGTTAGCAGGACCTGCGACTGTCCACCATTCCTTGGTAAACAATATTATTGTTAACTGCTTTCTTGTTAACGAGTTCTACAACAATGAGCCATGTAGTAGTACACTCAGTCCGCAGCAGCGCTGGACTGTAGTGCACAAACTTAATTATCCCACATCACAACTGAACCAGAGTCGGTCTAGGCCACTACTGACTGATCGGGTCAATGAGTGCGTGACCCTTGTACCCCACACCGACCGGGCCAATGAGTGCGTGACTTCCATACACCCACACTGACCGGGTCAATGAATACATGACCTCTGCATACTCACACTGACCGGGTCAATGAGTTCACGACCGATGGACCGCTTGCCTCTGACGACAGACGAGAAACTTCTGTCATTCATCTACAATACAGCACACTCACTTCACGCCCAGCCCTCAGTCATGCAAGCCCAGCCCTCAGTCATGCAAGCCCAGCCCTCAATCAATATCGGACAACTTCACTCTGTATCGGACAACTTCAATCTACAGTATGATATTTATTATCAGACAACTTCACTACACATCGGACAACTTCAATCAATATCGAACAACTTCAGTCAATGTCAAGTCAATAGCCTCCATGACTCTATTTAAAGCAATGTTCGCCACGGCCCAGTGTCGCAGGACTTAGTGCTAGTTGAAGTTCAAGTGCAATACCGTGTGTAGAACAAAACTATTTACAGTTCGATCCGGCGCCTCGAGGCCAAGGAGAGAATCGCTTCCATTCTTTACACGCCTAATATGGCTTGTCGAGAAGCTCTGAGCTGCAGACCTATTTCTCTTTTACTTGACATTTAATCAGTATTCAGATACAGAGTGGCAAGTGTGACATAGAGACGCTACAGTTAAGAGAAGGAAGAGAAGCGGAAGGAAGTAGACGATGATCAGTGACTCACAGGAAACCGGAGCTCCTCGTCCAACAGAGTCGTCCCAGCGACCTGAACACAGCGGGCTAGCACTGGATCCTGCTCTTACTGTGGAATTGAAGAAGGTGATTTAACGCTCGCCGTAGCGATGAACTCTGCAGATCAGCCTCGCAGACGATTTATCCGCTGATTATCAATTTTTTGTCTTTCATAGACGCTGATTAACGTCATCGGGACATAAACTGCATGATTATCCGCCGGATAAACTCTAACATTTCAATTGGCCAACTTTGGCCGTTTAAGCCAAGATATACCTCTGTCCCCTTATGATTTGCTATTAACGCTCACTTTTGTTGACGTTGCCATGGCAGGAATAATGAACATGCAAAAAACCAGTCAGAATGAATTATCGATACATAACTAATAAAAACGCACAAAACAGCGTCAAT